>PVJS01000207.1:95102-154000 GCA_004027185.1 Glis glis | reverse complement strand
CGGAGCCGCCCCTGGCACCGCGGCCCCGCCCCTCCCCGGCCAGAGCCCCTGACTCCTGCTTCCCCTGCCTGCCCCCCAGGCCATGCAGCTGCTACTGAGTGACCTGCTCCTCGTGGTTCGCACCAACCTGTGGCGGCAGCAGCAGCCACCGGCCTCAGCCCAGGGGACCCAGGGTGCTGGCAGTGGGCCCCAGGCCTCTGCCCTCGAGCTGCGCGGCTTCCAGCGGGATCTGAGCGGCCTGAGGCGTTTGGCACAGAGCTTCCGGCCTGCCATGCGGAGGGTGAGTGTCCACTGCCCCTTGCCTGACGATGGGGACCCGGGGCGGCAGTGGGGGAGAGAGCAGCAGGCGGGAACCTCCATGCTCCTGGCCTCCCCTCCCCCAGGTGTTCCTTCATGAGGCCACAGCGCGGCTGATGGCAGGGGCCAGCCCCGCGCGGACACACCAGCTGCTGGACCGCAGTCTGAGGCGGAGGGCAGGCCCTGGTGGCAAAGGAGGTGAGGGTGGCTCTCCTTGTGGGGTGATGGTGGTGGGGCTCTGGCTGAGCCTGCAGCTTGTGCGCATGTGTGTGTGTGTGTGTGTGTGTGTGTGTGTAAAAGACACAGACCTAGAGACTTGGTTACTTGACAGTGATACATTAGTGAGAAATGGATAGAGGGTGACTGGGATACCCGACTGCCCACTTGTGACTGAGTGTCCTGCTGCCTGGGGCCTGGGAGGACTTCGAGGCCACACGACTATACCTGAGATGGGGTGGGGGGGGGTACCCATGAAATGCACGTGCCCGGAGGTTGGTGCAACTGGGAGGTCGGGTGCCTTGTCATATGTGGGGCGGGGTCTCGGCCACGCTGGACCGCCCATGGGGTGGAGCCAGGAGCTGGCCCCGCCCCTGATGCGGCCCCGTGTGCGCAGGCGCGGCGGCGGAGCTGGAGCCGCGGCCCACGCGGCGGGAGCACGCCGAGGCTCTGCTGCTCGCCTCCTGCTACCTGCCGCCCGGCTTCCTGTCGGCGCCCGGGCAGCGCGTGGGCATGCTGGCCGAGGCGGCGCGCACGCTCGAGAAGCTGGGCGATCGCCGGCTGCTGCATGACTGCCAGCAGATGCTCATGCGCCTGGGCGGCGGGACCACCGTCACCTCCAGCTAGACCCCCGGCGGCACCTTCGGTCTTGGAGTCCCGGGCTCTACGGTTCACCCACGGCTGGGTGTTCTCGGAGGACTGGAGGCCGCCGGGGTGGTGCTGACCTCTGGTGGCCGGTCGGGGGAACTGCAGGAGCCGAGCCGGCCACGTGCCACCCCTCGCTCCGCAGGCACCGTAGAGGCTTTCTTGACCCTCTGGAGGGAGGCAAGGGGCGGGCTGCCCCCAGGCGCCTCTCCCACTTCCGGGGAGACTTGTACATAGTGTAGATCCGGGTGAGCCAGCCTCCTGGCCTCGGAGGATCACGTGCTACTTTGCCTTTTGCAAACTTTATTTTCGTAGGTTGAGAAGTTTTGTACAGAGAATAAAAAATGAAATTTATAACCTGGGCTTTGTTCCTTTGGGGAGAAGGGTGTGTACTTAAGTCATGGACATACTGACCAGAGTCCTTTGAGTTTTCCTTTCCCCCTAGCACCTAGGCCAAATCTTCCCACCCCCTACCCGGGACAGAATTGAGCCCCTTCCCACGTGATGATCTCTAGCGGACTCTCCCACTGACCGCTGGGCCGCATTTTTCTGTGTCAATTCTTAGGATCCCGATAGTTTCAGTTGTCTTGTCTCACCTCCCAGCTTCCCACCAGGTGCTGGGTGACATGGAAGGACAGATTCAGTGTCCCCAAGGGCCCCAGGGAGCTGCAACCTGGGTCCCTGTATATCTGGAGCACCCCCTCCCCCATCCGAGGGGATGGTCACGTGGGCAGGTGAGGCGCTCTGACAGCAGGTGTCTCCTGTTCCTCTATAAGGGACGGAATCCCCCAGCCCTCCCCTCCATTCCCACCCGCCACCTAAGCTTGTTCCCAGCGGAATCTGGTCAGAACCCACGGGCTGCAGACTTCCAAAACAATCGTTGTATCTTTATTGACTTTTTTTTTTTCTGAATGCAATGACTGTTTTTTTTACTCTTAAGGAAAATAAACATCTTTTAGAAACAGCTCGATACACACAATCTTCAGTGTGAAGCAATATACTAATAAGAACACTAGTCGTCTTAACATTTACAGTCTTCATATATATTATATATATGTATATGTATACATATATATACACTATATAACGAGGCCAGATATAATACACACGTTTACCATTTTACAGTCATATGTACAGGAAGTTGCTAGGGCGCCCCGGGATGGGGGCTGCGTCAGGCCTATCAAAGCATGGACAGAGCCGAGGACATGGACAGACAGGCGGACAGACTGGCAGGGGCTGGCAGGGGCCGGTAGTGGCTGCATGGGGAAGGGGCATCAGAGAGCCCCTTACTCTGCAAGGGCCCGACTGGGGCTCTGTGCTGCGGGGCGCACGACAGCGACACACAGGAGAAGCGAGCATGTTCCCAACATATATACATTCTATGTAACATATATATAGAGGGGTACACAGGTTTGTACACGAATCTAGCGCTGTCCCTGTCCCGTGCCGAGCGGGCGCCGAGGTCCCTGGCGAGGGTGGAGTGCAGAGGGACCGTCGCGTCCGACGGCCGAGTCTTCTTTCTCCGTGCGCTCCACTCGCAGGCTGGGCTCCATGGGTGGGGCGGACTGGAGAGGGGCCGAACAGAAGCCGGAGGGTGCCCCAGTCCCTCCCACACCGGGGAGCCCTGTCCCCTGAGCGCAGGCCCCCCGACTCCCCCGACTTTACCGGAACCGCACAAAAGCTTTGGAAACGCTGGGTGGGAGGGCGCTCGGGCGCCTTCGCCAGGTTTGTTCCGAAGCCTCGTGCCCTCCCCGCCGGCCGACCCCCTCCAGCAAGGCTTCGGCTCCCCGCGCCTCGTCCGCGGAGCCAGGAGCCGCCGCGGCCCCTGCCAGGGTCGTGAGGACCCCACCCCAACCCCCGGGCACCCGGCTGCGGAGGCGGCCGCACCACGAGGAATGTGCCGCGTCGTCCTGGACTTCCGTGGGGCGAAGCCGCCTCCCAGCCCGCCGAGGCCGGGCGCCCCGGGAGTCTGGCCGCTCCGCCGCTCGTCCCTCTCCAAGCCCAGCCCCGGTGCGGGCCAGAGCGCCCTGTGCCGTCCGGATCCGGGAGCAGGCGGCTCCGGAACAGGTGTTCTTCCCAACCCGGGGCCGCGCGGCTAAGCCCGAGGCGGCCGGATCCAAGGCCCGGGACGCGGATCAAGGATCGGCTCTGGCCCGGCCCTGGCGGCGGCTCCCGGGCCCCGGGGCGGCTCCTCTTGCTCCGAGGCGGGCGGCCTCTCCGGCGGTTGCGGCGGATTACAAGGGCAGCCTCTGCAAGGGAAGCGCGGACTCCGGTTACCGTCGGTGGCAGCGTGCGCCGGTTCATTCCTGCTGAGCCCAGGCCCCGCCCTCCCGGAGACCACGCCCCTCCCAGAGGCCCCGCCCCTCGAGACCACGCCCCCGGGGAGGGCTCAGCTGGGGCTTTTCCGAGGGAGGCATTGGGGTCCTCTTTCCTTCTGTCCGCACCTGGTCGTCCTCCACGAGCGTGCCCTCCCGGGGATGCCCCGACCCCTGGCAGGCCCTTCCCGAACACCGGCCTGGTTGACAGAGCTCCTCTCCACCTGTGCCAAGCTGCCCCGGGTCCCCAGGTCGAGGTGGCAGGGAGGACGCAGGCAGGTGAAGCGCGTCTGGGCTAGACTAGGTATGGGCTGGGGCTCCTGGGGCTGGGCCCTTCCCGGGGTCTGCGGATCAACCGTGGGGCTCCTTGCAGTTACCTACCTTATGTTTGGGACATTTCAAAGAAAAGTTCTCTTCCATGAATATGCAACCTGTAACCAGAGGAATTTG
Organism: Glis glis; assembly: GCA_004027185.1. NCBI lineage: Eukaryota > Metazoa > Chordata > Mammalia > Rodentia > Gliridae > Glis > Glis glis. Next base: position 150,077 of record PVJS01000207.1, on the reverse strand, counting down.
GGTGGTTAGTGTGGGGGGGCACAGGTGCCCTTTTGGTAGACCAGGCCCAGGGCTTCAGGAGCCCTCGTGTGTGTGTGCGTGCGTGCGTGCGTGCGTGTGTGTGTTAATGGAGATTGAACCCAAGGGAAGTCTACCTCCGAGCTACACCACCGCCCTATTTTATTTTATTTTATTTTTATTTTGAGACAGGGTCTTGCTAAATTGCTGAGGCTGGCCTCAAACCTGTGATCCACCTTGTCTCAGCCTCCCAAGTCCTGGGGTTACAGGTGTGTGCCGCTGCGCTCAGCTAGACGCCCTCTTCAAAGAGTGACCCAGGTCCTGCTCAGATCCCCCACCATCCCAATTCCATCAGAGGAGGCCCCACTGTCCCCCTTCCTTGTTTCTGATCCCCATCTCTACCTGGAAGTACACCTCCAACCCCATCTCCACATACCCAGCTCCTTCCTAACTCTAAAGCAACCTCCCTCCTCTGCCTTTTTCTTTTTTTCGTTTTGCAGTACTGGGGATTGAACCCAGGGGCATTCTACCTCCAAGCTACACCCCCAGCCTTAGTTTTTTATTCTTTTTTTTGAAACAGGGTCTCACTAAGTTGCAGAGGGCCTCACTAAGTAGCTGAGGCTGGCCGCGAACCTGCGATCCTCCTGTCTCAGCCTCCCAAGTACTGGGATTATAAGCGTGCGCCACCATGCCCGGCTCCGCTGCCTTTTTCTGAGGCCACCATTTTCACACACACACCCCACCCCATCCGTTGCAGGAGGCTGGTCTAGACATTGATTATGAGCTCCTTGTCCCCCCCCCCCGCAGGCTCCATGGGGGACGTGTGGCCTCACACAAGCCTCAGTCTCCACGTATGTAGAATGGGCACTGTACCACTATACACGTCTGCCATGGGGATGGGGGAAGAGTGTATAGACATCCTCACTCAGCCAGGTGTGGCAGTGCACACCTGGAATCCTAGGACTTGGGAGGCTGAGACAGGAGGATCGCAGGTTGAAGGCCCGCCTCAGCAACTTGGTGAAGCTCTCAGCAACTTAGCAAAATCCTGTTTCAAAATAAAATATAAAATGGGCTGGAGTTGTAGCTCAGGGGTAGAATGCCTCTGGGGTTCAATCCCCAGTACCAAAAAAAAAAAAAAAATCCCCCCACACATGCGGCACACAGCGGTACTCAAGGGTGCTGGGGATTTTTTCCCACAGGGACTGGGGAGGGAGGGACACAGAGGCCTCAGGTCCCAGTGAGTCCCAGCAAATACGTCTGGCGGAGGGGATGGTGGGGGTGGCCAGTTCTTAGGCCCACCTCGGCTAGGCTGTGCTCGCTTCTCAGCAAGTGCTTGGTCCCCTGCCTACTGCCATTTAGGGAGACCGGGGTTCTCTCTGGATACCCTCCCACCACCCCCAAGGCTCATCTCCCCCCTCCCAGCCTCCGGCCAGGGGAGCGCCTTCCTTCCCCAGCGCGTCCTGCAGGTGCACACAGAGGTGGCATCCGCGGTGTTCAGCGGGCAGGGCGGGAGGCCAGGAGGTGTGCGGCCCCATACGCAGGGCAGGATGGCTGCAGGCTCTCCCCTTTCCTCTGCCCCACCCCTGCAGAAGCTGGGACACCCACAGCCTGAGCCTCGTGGCTGGGGGTGGCTCGCCGGCTCTCTCTCCTGGCTCAGAGGGCCCGACTCGGGGACGTAAAAAGACTCCAAAGAGCGTGGTGGGCAGCGTGGACTGGCCCGCCGCACGCGGCGGCCCTCTGGGTCAGTCACAGGTACTTGGGCCAAGTGCCCGGGTCACCAGAAGCTGAGGGTAGATCAGCACTTCTGTGTGTGGGGAAGGGGGGTCACTGGGGATTGAACCCGGGGCACTGTACCTCTGAGCTACATCCCCAGCCCTATTTTTTTTTGTTTGTTTGTTTTGAAACAGGGTCTCGCCGGGCGTGGTGGCGCACGCTTGTAATCCCAGTACTTGGGAGGCTGAGACCGGAGGATCCGGGTTCACGGCCAGCCTCAGCTACTTAGTGAGGCCCTCTGCAACTTAGTGAGACCCTGTTTCAAAATAAAGAATAAAAAAAATAGGGCTGGGGGTGTAGCTTGGAGGTAGAATGCCCCTGGGTTCAATCCCCAGTATTGCCAAAAAAAAAAAAACAAAACCCAACAGGGTCTTGCTAAGTTTCTGAGAGAGTCTCGCTAAGTTGCAGAAGCTGGCCTCAAACCTGCAGTCCTCCTGTCTCAGCCTCCCAAATCTTGAGAATACAGGCCTGCGCCAGTGTGCCTGGCTAAGTCGGCACTTCTGAACCAGCTCATGCAGCCATCGGCCAGCATCGCCCAGGCCAGGCGAGGCAGGGGACTTGCTGGGAAGGGCCAGGAGTCAGCGTCCATCCCCTCCCCGGGTGTCTGGGACCTGGCTGAGTGGGGGCAGTTTGGACAGGGCACCAGAGCGCGACAGCCTCTGCCTGGTGTTCGAAGTCACTGCTGCTCCCCAAGGAGAGGCTCCTCACCGAGGACTGGAAGGGTGGCGGGGTGGCTCAGGGTGGTGGTGCAGGTGGCAGCTGGCAGCTCACGGCTGCCCTGTGTCCTGTGGGCTGAGAGTTTGGCGCAGACCCCGGGGAGCCCCAACTGCCTCCACCAGGCAGCTGCTTCGTCATGCCCAGCGCCCCCGGCTGGCCCTCCCTGCTTCCTGCAAGCCCTGTCCTCCCTCACCTTCAAGACTGCTGTGCCTCAGTTTCCTCCTCTGCCAGCTGTTCAGAGGTGGCACCCCACACACACACTGTTCCTCTAGGCTGACTAGCCCCGCCTGCAGATGGCCAGTGAGTCTCCATCCTGAGCCCAGCGGGGACAGGTCTCGTCACATGTCTCCAGACACCCCAAAGGCAGTCTGTCCGAAGTGGAGTTGGGGGGGGCAGGAGGACTGTCACAGCGACCCCTCCCCTCCCCCATGGCGTGCAGCTCTACGAGGTGACCCGCATTGTCCCCACCCCATGTCGCTGGGTTAGATTTGGGACTTTCTTTGGCCAACGGAGGCCCAGAGCCCAGTTGGTGAGAAGGTCCCGTGACCTCTGGCCTTCTGGGGCCCCGTTGCCATGAGCACGTGCCACGTCGGTGGCCAGACGATGAGACCACGGGGAGCGGAGGGGGCTGGCCCTGCCGGGGCCTCTCGGGAGCGTTCACAGCGAAGCCTGCCAGCTGACTTGTGCCCTCGTGAGGAGTAAGGACAGGCCGGCGCTGGCGCCGCTGTGTTGGGTCCGGGGGAGGGGCCCCTCGCTAAGCGGTAGTAGTTAACACCCTCTATCTTCTCACGCCCACCCTGCTGGACTGGCTTCTCCCCTGACGTGGGGAAGCCGGCCATTGGGCCTGACCCCTCTCCCCCTCATCTCTTACACCAAGACCTGTGGATTGTGTGCTGACATGACTTCAGAGATCTATAGCTCTTGCACCAGGCCACCCTCTCCTGCTTGGACTATTGCAGTAGTTCATCAGCCCTGATTATGTCAATGTCTTATCTCCCCAGTCACTTTCCTATCTCAATCTCTGTGGCTCTCCTGAGATTCCTATTATCTGGGGAATCTTTCTAAGATTTCATTTGCACCATAACTTTTACTACTCAAAGCCTGGTATACAAGTCTGCAGCTGCAGCCCATCTCCCCTGTTCTTTCGAGGCCTGGCTCCAATGTCACCTCCTCTGGAAAGTCTTCCCGGATTACCCTCCCAGCTCAGACAGGATGGACCTCTCCCGCAGTGTACTCTCTCCTCCTGGTCTGGTCTTTATAACTGAGGTACAACTGTGCCCCTCCCATCCGCCTCGGAGTGTTGGAGCGAGCCCTGGAGCGCTGGAGAGTTCCAGGATAGAAGAAGGAACTCGGGACAGGGAGGAGGAAAGCCAGGCCTCATGCCCTGCTTCCGCCGGTGCCGTGCTGTGTGGTCGAGGCTAGGGCGGCCCTTCCGTAAAGACACAACTGCAGACCGCGCAGGGCCCGACGCGGAGCCTGGCAGGTGGCAGGGGCTGAATGAATCGTCGTGGGAGGAGGCACGGGGCTCGTGGGAGCTATTATGCGGAGCCAGGCCACGTGCCTGGGTAAGCAGCTGAGTCCATGCTCAGGCTGGTTCACTCTGCACAGACCGGGCGGGTGGAGCTGGTGAGACCCCGACACCCCCACCCGTGGACCCCTCCAGCCAGCACCCCTCTGGGCACGGGCAGCTCAGCCCCCGCCAAGGAACTGTTCCCACCCGAAGTCCTGTGCATGTGCCCGGGGCGGCCTGGCTGGGTGCAGGCTGCCATCCCCAGTGCCCGGGGCCTGCTGGGAGGGAGGGAGGGAGGGCAAGGGGGGCAGAATCACGGGCCGGGCCCAAAACAGGACGGAGGCTACATTCCTGGACTGTGTTTGCTGTTCATCTGCTCCAAACAAGCTCCGGAAGAAGAGACTATTAAAATCTCCATTTTAGCCGGGTGTGGTGGCGCACGCCTGTCATCCCAGTACATGGGAGGCTGAGACAGGAGGATCACAGGTTCGAGGACAGCCTCAGCAAGTAGTGAGACTCTCATCAACCTAGCGAGACCCTGTTTCCAAATAAGAAATAAAATTGGGCTGGGGGTGTAGCTCGGAGGTAGAATGCCTCTGGGTTCAATCCCCACTACCACACACAAAAAACCCTCCATTTTACAGATGGGGGAGCTGAGTGCACAGACATCCACGGACTGCCTGAGAGCACACATTGAGAAATGCCTTAGGCAGGTGCAGTGGTGCACACCTGTCATCCGGGCTACTTGGGAGGCTGAAGCAGGAGGATCACAAGTTGGAGGCCAGCCCGGGCAACTTAGTGAGACCTACTCTCAGAGAACAAATGAACATACAACACCAGGGTTTAAATTCTGGCCAAAGTTGTCTTAAGTTTCTTTAAAATATTGCTGTCACCCGTGACCAACAGTATGTAGTCGAGCCGGGCGTGGTAGCACACACCTGTCATCTCAGTAATTGTGAGGCTGAGACAGGAGAACCGCAGGTTCAAGACCAGCCTCAGCAACTTAGAGAGACTGTTTCAAAGTAAAAAAGGGCCAAGGTGTAGCTTGGAGGTGGAACATCCCTCCTGAGTTCAATCCCCAGTGCTACAACAAACAAAAACAGTACACAGTGAGCCACTGCCTTCTTGGGGTAACTGTTTGAGCTCAGTCTGTTTCGGACCTCAGTTCCCCCAACTCATTTGGTGTTGGGTGTTGCAGCGCGACCTTTCCCTTCTTCTCTGCTCAGCGAACTCCTATTCATCCTTCAAAGCCCCAGACTCTTTTCTCTCTGAGATCCCTGTTGCCCCTTATCAATGACAGCTCCTCAATTCTCCTTATCCTAACCTACGCCTCTGTCTTGCTCCACCGCGCGGGGCAGCCCTCAGCCAGGTGGGTGGGGACTGTTGTTTTCATGTCCCTGGCACGCCCCAGCCCAGGTCTAGGCAGACAGAAAGGTGAGGAGATAAAGATCCCAGAGGCAGGAGAGAAGAGGGGACCCAAGGGGTTGCAGGGGCCTGGGAGTCTCCAGGCCTTCCTGTTTCCAGGGCTGGCGCTTACCCGCATCGTTGGCACACGGGTAATGGTAGGTGTGCACACATCCCTTGTAGGAGCACCTGATGGTGGCCCCGGCTTCCTGGCAGCTGGAACATGTCTGATGGAGAGAGAAGGAAGGCAGTGAGCGCTCGGGCTCTTCGGACAGGCCCCGTGCAACGCCCACCTTCCTCGCAGAGGCCCCGGGAATCAGGACGAGGCCCGGCAATGCCCGGCGCCACTCAGTATTCCCTGCATCTGGGCACAGGGTGTGTCTTTCACTAACTAGAGAGGGGGTCACCGTGCCCCTGCCAGGTGGGCGCCAAGGCAAGGAGAGACAGTCACCTTCCCGAGGACGTAAAACACCGGCCCTGAGGGGCATGGGTGGCTGAGACAGGAGGATTGCAGAGTTGAGGCCAGCCTCAGCAGCTTAGCAAGACCCTATTTCAAAAATTAAAAGGGCATGGCGCACACCTGTCATCCCAGTACTTGGGAGGCTGAGACAGGAGGATCACAGGTTCGTGGCCAGCCTCAGCTCCTTAGTGAGGCTCTCTGCAACTTAGTGAGACCCTGTTTCAAAATAAAGAATAAGCCGGGCGTGGTGGCGCACGCTTGTAATCCCAGTACTTCGGGAGGCGGAGACCGGAGGATCCGGGTTCGTGGCCAGCCTCAGCTCTCTCTCTCTCTCTACTTAGTGAGGCCCTCCGCAACTTCGTGAAACCCGGTTTCAAAATAAAGGATAAAAAATAGGGCCGGGGGTGTAGCTCGGAGGTAGAACGCCCCTGGGTTCAATCCCGGGTACCACAAAAAAAAAAGAATAATTAAAAAAATATCAAAGAACGACAATTTCATATGTGACTGAGAAACATGGAAGTAAGTACCAGAAGAAATGGGCTGAGTTGAAAATAGATGGGTAAGGTGTGTCAAGGAAATACTATTTTAAATCAAGCCTTAAACTACGATTTGACTTTTATTAGCCAGATGTGGTGGCACACAGTTCTTGGGAGGCCAAGACAGGAGGATCGCTGGTTCGAGGCCAGCCTCAGCAACTTAGCAAGACCCTGTTTCAAAATAAAAAAAATAAAATAAAAAGGGGCTGGGGTGTGGCCCAGAGGTAGAATGCCCCTGGGTTCAATCCTTAGTACCAAAACAATACAACCATAAAACCATCTGAGATGCCTGACGTAAGCCTGAAGGTGCGGGCCCCTCACAGGACTCAACATCTCTTACTGAGCTGGGGCTGCCCGCACCAGCCCGGCTGCCCCAAGATACCGCCAGGACAGAGGGCAGTGCCCAGAAGGCCCTGGGAGGAGTGGGGAGAAGCCTGGGGCTGGGGAGGGACAGCAACGGGTCCGAGGTCACCGCGCTCTGAGCCAGCCCTTGCTGTCCCCCAGGGAAGCAGAGAGGGGCGGCGCCCCAGCCACCCAACCGAACAGCAAAGCCAGCCGTGCCAGGCATGGCCGGAGGCCTGTCCCTGAGCCCTGAACCCCGCAGCCCAGCTAGGCTAGGGCACGGGCTCACCATCACCGCTCAGTGGGGGACGCCAGGAGCAGGAGCGGGGCTGAGGAACATTCCAGAACATCCAGTGTTCACACAGTGCCTCTGGATGGGCGGTTTCCTCTTCTCAGGCCTCTTTCCCCCTCTCTTCTGGGATGGCCTCCTGGGGGCTGAGTCCAATGTCCCCCCAGCTCCTGACCCCAAAGGGGGTCATGAAGTGGCACTGGGGGCCCCAGACCAGGCTGGGTCTTTTATGCACAGCGGCCCTCAGGGGTAGCCGTGGGTGGCCTGGGCGACGGCTGCTCTCCACCCGCACTGAAGCCCTGGAAACCCTTGGAACAGACATTGGAACCCGGGGGCTCTGCCTCTGAGCTACACCTCCAGCACTTTTTATTTTCAAACAGGGTCTCACTAAGTTGCTGAGGCTGGCCTCGAACCTGCGATCCTCCTGTCTCAGCCTCCCAAGTACTGGGATTACAGGCGTGAGGAACCACCATTTCAGACAGAATGAAGCTGAGGTGGAGGGACAGAGGAGCCTACAAACTCCGCCCTGGCCAGCCAAGGGGCCTAGGGAGTCCATGATGGCATTGGGGGGGCTCAGGCAGATTGGGAAGCTGAGGTCCCAGGAGGTGGCATGGTAACTTTGTGGGAGCACTGAAGGAAGAGGGGTGTCCCAGGGGCCCCCACAGTTCTGTCCTCCAGAAAACAACAGGGAGGCCAAGCTGGAACATGGTGGCACGCATCTCTAATCCCAGTACTTGGGAGGCTGAGGCAGGAGGATCGCAGGTTCGAGGCCAGCCTCAGCAACTTGGAGAGAGACTGTTTTAAAATAAAAAAGGGGGAGGGGATTGAGGGTCTAGCTTAGAAATAGGATGCTTCTAGGTTCGATCCCCGGTACCAAAGAACAAAACAAGAGGGAGAGAAAAATATAGGGCTGGGGACCAGGCACACCCCTGAATCCCCACTGCATGCTGGGCAGGCCACAGCTGATCTGCAGTACCTCACACTGCTGCTAACGGGGTTCAGCATCGTGGGCTCACAGAGCACCGGCCCCGGCGGAGCTGTAATTTGAACCAGGGTCTGACCGATGGAGAGTAGTGCCACCAAGCCAGGAGCGGTAGGCTCAAGAGGGCTGCTGAGGGTGGCCTCTCTCTGGGGACATGGGAAGCCCCAGACCCTGCCCGTCTTTCAGGGCATTCCATGGGGATGTGCTGCAAGGAGCCCCCCTGAGGCTCCGGGGAGCGGCCTCCTGTGCCCCGGCCAGGAACCAGCAAGCACCTGCTGAGAGCACTTCTCATTCCAACCCCCGCCCCCGCGGCGGCTGGCCACCAGGCTGGTTCTGGAGCCTGGGGAGCCCCCGGGGGAGGCTGGATCCAGCTCAGCCCAGGGACACTGGGAGAGCGGTTCCTCCAGCAGCGCGACGGGGGTTTCTGTGCGTGCAGGCTGAGGAGCCTAGACGCCAAAGGCTTGGGAAGAGGCCAGGGCAGGCCAGGGGCTTCGTCCAAACCCATGCTGGCCCTCCTCGCCCAGGCCAGCCAGTGCTGGGCACAGGGGATTGTGGACACAAGTGGATCCCAGCCCTGGCCCTCAGAGAGGCCCTGGAAGTGGGTGTTGGGGATGCCAGTTCCCCACAGGGCCACAGTGTGGACATGTGGGTGGCAGTGGGAGGGCGGCAGCCAGCTGGGGCCTACCATCCCAGGGCCATTACCATTTTTGGTACTGGGGATTTTACCCAGGGGTGTTCTACGTCTGAGGGATACCTCCAGCCCTTTTCCTTTTTTCTTGGTGCTGGGGATTGAACCCATGACCTTCTACCTCTGAGCTACACCCCCAACCCTTTAATTTTGAAACAGGTCTTACTAAGTTGCTGAGGCTGGTCTTGAACCTGTGATCCTCCTAAGTACTAGGATTACAGGCATATGCCACCATGCCTGGCCTATTTTTCATTACATTTATTTTTGGTGCTGGTGATTGAACCCAGGGGCCTTCTACTTCCAAGCTACACCCCCAGCCCTTTTTACTTTTTTTTTTTTGCGGTACCGGGGATTGAACCCAGGGGCGTTCTACCTCCGCACTACGCCCCCGGCCCTATTTTTTTTTATGCTTTATTTTGAAACTGGGTCTCACAAAGTTGCGGGGGGGCCTCACTAGGTAGAGAGAGAGAGAGAGAGAGAGAGAGAGAGGAGAGGAGAGAGAGAGAGAGAGAGAGGAGAGAGAGAGAGTGCGCGTGTGCGCGCACTGAGGCTGGCTGCTGGCTGCGAACCTGGATCCTCCAGTCTCTGCCTCTCAAAGTACTGGGATTACAAGCGTGCGCCACCACACCCGGCTCAACCCTTTTTACTTTGAAACAAGGTCCCGCTAAGTTGCTGAGGCTGGCCTCGAACTTGCAATCCTCCAGTCTCAGTCTCCCAAATACTAGGATTACAGGTGTACACCCCTACACCTGGCCTATTTTTTTTTATTTTTGGTGCCAGGGATTGAACCCAGGGGCCTTCTACCTCCAAGCTACACCCCTAGCCATATATATATATATATATATATATATATATATATATATATATATTTTTTTTTTTTTTTTAATTTTGAAATAGATTCTTGCTAAGTTGCTGATGGTTTTGCTTAGTTGCTGAGGCTGTCCTCGAACTTGTGATCCTCCTGTCGGCCTCCCAAGTAGTGAGATTACAGGCATGTGCCACTGTGGCCCAGCTTTTTTGTGTGTATGTGGTACTGAGATTGAACCTGGGGACATTCTACCTTTGAGCTACACCTCAGCCCTGTTTTTTCTTTTTTATTTCTTTTTTTGGGGGGTCTCACTGCCATGGAGGGTCTCACTAAGTAGCTGAGGCTGGCCTTGAACCTGGGATCCTCCAGTCTCAGCCTCCCAAGTACTGGGATTACAAGCATGTGCCGCCACGCCTGGCTTGTTATTATTTTGTAATAATGGGAGACTTGAACCCATTTCAAGGGGGCTGTGCAGGAACCAAGATGAAAGAGGAAACAGAAGGGCAGGAAAAGTTCATAGAGAAGATGGGGTATCCGGGGCCCCAGAGGCCACCTGCTGGGCACGCAGGGTGTGGCCCCGGGCACCAGTGCTGTCCCATCGGAGCTGGGCCTTCCATGGCAAGGTGGAGTCGGATACCCAGGCCTGGAGAGGGCCTGCATGGCCTCCGGGGCAGTGGGGAATCAGCAACCCCGGACACAGGGCAGCATGTTCAGCGGACTCCCGGGGCTGTGGTTCGGCTGGATGTGCTGCCATCGGGAGGGGGAGAGGGATGCTCTGCGGGGTCACCGAGTTGCTCGGAGGAGGACAGTCCCAGCTGAAGGAAGGCGTGGAGGAGGCAGAGCTGTGGGAGAGCTCAGCGCCAGGTACCAGCCAGGGAGAGGCACTCCACAGGAGCCTGACGGGGCAACCGGGGGCCTGGAGTGTGCACGGGATGGGGGAAGGGGTACAGCCCCCAGGGGAGAAAGCAGACCGCCCACCGCAAGGACGAGAGAGCGGGCTCTGGAGTCCCTCCTGGGCCGCCATGGCTGGAAGAGCCCTGAGCGCTCACTGTAGAAGCCGGGAGCTTCACAGAAGGGAGCCGGAGCGGCGTGCCGCAAGTGGCCGCTGCCAGGAACGATGTCGCCCGGCTGTTCTTAGTCTGATGGATGCCAGACACAGGGTCCTAACACGTGTGCCCGGCCATGTCCTAACCGTGCGACAGGTGCAAACTCATTGCATTCCCGAGACCCTGCCCCCGAGGAGGGTACCGCGGCGCCCACTTTGGAGAAGAGAGAACGGCGGGCACAGCCAGGAGTCAGAGCTAGGGCCAGAGTGGCCTGCAAGCGGGTGGACACTGGTGACCCTGGACCCCGCAGGAGCCTGGCATCCCTCCCGCCCTCGCTGCCCGCCAGGCTCTCCCCAGCCTCTCGGTGGGGCCAGAGCTGGAAGGTACCAGGGTGGTGGGTGAGGGCCCTGGCTGGCAGGCTGGACGCAGGGGCCGCAGTGGGAAGCCTTTTGGGCAGGGTGGGAGCCTGTCCTGCCTCAGCCTCCCCTTGCTCCCTCTCAGGGTCTGGCTGTAGGTGACCAGGGGCTGCCGCCCGCCTGTGTTTCAGAACCCCGAGCTCCGCACCCTGGCTGGGTCGGCCTCTTACCATGTCCACGGCCCCCTTCATGGCCTCCTGCAGCCCAAAGAGCTTCCCGGCCACCAGGTAGACCCCGCTGGTCCACACGGCGCAGGCCTCGTGCACCCAGTGCTCCTGGGTGTCCCCGCCAGGCTCCGCAGGGGCCTCTTTGCTGCACTCATGCTTGCGGCTCTTGTCGGCTGTGGCCGCCTCCTCGCCCCCATCCCCCCGACCATCACAGCAGTAGCAGCTCTGCAGCCGCCGGGACAGGCCCCGGGCACTGGTGCGCAGTGAGCCCTGCTTGGCCAGGTCGGCCGGGCCGTCGGGCCTGGAGGGCTTCCCGGCAGCGGCGGCTGCGCACTCCAGGCCTTTAAGTGTTCTCTCAAGGGGCAGCGAGGCCTCCTCACAGGTGCTCTCCGGCCGCACCTTCTCCTTAAGTTTTGGCTTCTTTTTTGGGAGGCAGTGTTCGGGGTAGTAGGGCCCACAAAGGTCCCCGAGGTCCTTGAAGTTGGCCGGGTTTTGGCAGAGGCAACAGACAAGGCAAGAAGTACTCAGGGCCTTGGAAACTACAGGCCCCAGGTGCATGGTGGAGGACAGGGGCAGGGAGGGCCGTGGCTGCAGGATGGAGCCCCCGGGCAGCAGGGGCAGGGAGGCCCCGGCCGCATCCAAGGAGAATGAGGAGGAGGTGGAGGAGGAGGAGGTGGAGGAGGAAGGCTTCCTGTGGGGCTTGGGCTCGTCCCCTGGGGAGTTGACAACAGTGCACACGGTGGTGAACGCATCTCGCTTCTCCACCCGCACAAAGGGCGAGAAAGCCGGGGTCCGGCTGTCGGCCCTCAGCCGCTTGCAAGAGGAAATGTACTTGAGGCGGATTTCAGGCTCAGCAGGATCCAGGGGCAGCACCTGCTGCTGCCGTCTCCGCTTGGCACGCCCCTTACAGGGCGATGCGTTGGCGTTCTTGGCCCGGCCCCGGCTGAGGCGCTTCCGCTTGGAGTAGCTGCTGTAGTTGGCGTGGCCTGGTTGCTTCTGCGCCCTTGTCTGGGGCTGGCAGGGCCGGCCCTCGGGGGGCTGGGAGGCCAGGCCCAGCTCCTCCGTCTTTGGCTTCTTGCCTCCTCCACCACAGTCATCCTCGCTGCCCCCCTGCGTGCCGCCAGCCCTGTCTCGGGGAGTGAGGAGCAGAGCCGGGCCAAGATAGGGCTGCTTCTCCAGCGGGCCTTTGGAGAGTCCCAGGCCGCCGGCCCTGCCTTTCCGGCTCCGCTTCTTGGGCGCCAGGGCAGCTCCCCCGGGCTGCAGGGCCTCCAGGGACGCGAAGGCCTCCGTTTTGAAACAGTCCACGGAGGACAGTTTCTTACTGTTCATGAGTTTGCCTTTTAAGGACCTATTGGTCGGATTTCTACACAGTGGGTCAGCGCCCGAGGCCGCCGGGAGCTTCTGCCCGGTGCCCACGCTTACCAGACCTTCCTCTGCTCCGGCCGGGCTGCCCCCCGCGCTCTTGAGCCCGCCGCGGTCCTTCTCGGGGAGGGCCGGGCTCAGGGGGGCCCCTGGTACTTTGCATGCAAACTTCTTGAGGCTGGGCGAGGTGATCTTTTGCACAATGGCCTCCAGCTTGAGGCCCCGGCCCTTCCGGGGCGGCAGCACCTTGGTCTTCATGGCCCCCTGGAAGGCCGCCCTAGATGCCAGCTTGATGCAGGCGTCGGGAGCCTCCGGGGGCAGGGGCTTGGCGGCGGGCTCACCCTTGGGCTTGGCCTTCTTGGGAGAAGACATCCTCTTAAAGAGGGAGGGGGAGCCGTCCGCCCGCTCTTCCTTCCCGTCCCCACCGGTGGCACCACTGCCGCTGCCGCTCCGCAGCACCAGGTTCCGCTTCTTGGTGGGGATGGGCGCCATGAAGGATGACTTTCTTTTTAGGGCATGGAGGGGCCGATCGGAAAGCTTGCCGCCCGTGCCAGGCTTGGGGACCCGTGCCCGCTGGCTCACCCTGCCCTCCTTCTGGGGGCTGCCGGAGACCTTGAAGGCGGAGGGCAGGTGGTTGTTGGCGAGAAGTTTCTTGGTGACCCGGCAGGTGGGCAGCCGGTTCTCCGCAGGCCGCCGCCGCTTGGCGTGGAAGACCTCCTGGGGCTTGGTGCGGGACCGGAGGATCATGGAGCGCTGGTCCTTGCCCGGGGTGCCGGGCGAGTCCGTCTCCTTGGTCTTTGAGCCCACGGGGCTGCTGTCTGAGGCTACCGGCAGGGCTGCCGGGTTGCTAGGGCTGGACGCGGCCTTGGGTGAGGGCTTCCCCACCCGCTTGCCCGACTTGAAGGCGGCTCGCTGCTTGCCCCCCAGTTTGTCGGGGGGTGCGGGAGTGGTGGTCAGGCCCGGGGGGCCGGGTGTGCGGGGCTCGCTCAGCGCCGTGAGGGAGCGGGTACACATCCTGGGGAGCCCTTCCGAAGCCCCCCGGCCTGGGGCCCCGGCCCCTTCCATCTGTCCCTGTGGGGGCCCTGTGCAGGATTCGGGGAGCAGAAGGTCCTTGGGTAGCGCGGGCGCCCGGCACGGGGAGTCCTCGGCCTCGGGCAGCCCCCGGTGCACCCGCCGGCTCCGCAGACTCTTGCCCCGGGGCACAGGCTCTTTCTTAGCGATGGGTGCCTCTGGCACAGCGGGCTTGTTTGGCTTTGGGGCCAGGGAGGCATCTGGGGGAACGGACTCCCCGGGAGCCCGTTCCCCGTCGGGCCCTTCCTCCCCAGGCTTCATGTGGGACAGGGATGACTGAAACCAGCTCTGGACCTTCGACTCAGCACCCACGGTGGGGCCCAGCAAGATGACGGAGTCCCCGGAGAGGGGGCATGGGGAGCCCCAGCTGGCCTTGGGGTCCAGCCCCTCCTGCACGTCCTCCTTGGTGTGCATGAGGGAGGCCTTGGGCGACAGCGGGTCCTGCATGCCGGGCCTCTGCTCGGGGCTGCCCAGCAACTCGCACAGGGAGGAGTACTCCTCCTCCGCCTCCAGGTCCTCCTTCCTGCCGGTGGGCGGCAGCAGCGGCAGGTCCCCAAAGTCGGCAGCGGAGCAGCAGTGCCGGCTGTCCTCCAGCCAGCGGTCGGCCTTGCCCACGTCGGGGCACTGCAGCAGTCCGCCCGCCTCCTCCTTCACCCCACCCACCTCCTCCTGCTTGAAGTCCCCGGGCAGCGTGGCCACCTTCTCTCCTGGGGGCTCCTCCTCCTGGAAGCCCAGACAGGCCGGACCCTCGTGGGCATCCCCTTTGCCCACTCCGTCTGAGGCCTTCCCGCCTGGCTCTAGGCCCTTGGTGAGCTCGCCAGGGTGCAGGCCCCACCGGGGACAAGCGTCCCCCAGGTTTTCCTCCGGCCAGGCGAAGGGGTTGGCGCCGTCCACTGAGCCGGCGGTGGTTGTGTCGGGAAAGCAGTCAAAAGCGGCCGCGGCGGGGTCCGGGGCAGCAGCCCCAAGAGTGGGCTTGGTAGCAAAGGAGAGGGGACCGGTCGTTTTCTTAGGGTCGGGGGTGGCGAAGGCCACTGACGGGTCTTCAAACAGCCCCGGGCTAAAGTCCTTAGTGTTGCTGTCCTTGTCTAGCTGTAGGGCCTCGGGCAAGGCCTCGGGCTCCCCGGGCCGTGGCCACGCGTTCTTGGCCACGGGGTCCAGGCAGGCGCCGTGGTTCTCCAGGGAGAAGGGGGGCTTGCCGGTGTCCTTGGCCAGGCCTGGGGCCTCGGCCCAGGCCTTGTCGGCCTTCTCACCGATGGCCTCCTGCAGCCCCAGGATCTCGGAGGCCAGGTCCTCCTGTGCCAGGGCACTGAGCAGAAGCCGCGGGCAGTCCCGCTCGCCCGCCACGAACTTGGAGAAGCTGTCTAGTGGCAGACTGCCGTGCAGGCTCTGAAAGGAGTCGTCGGATTTGGTGGACATGTCGTCGGGCGAGGTCACGGAGCAGGTGGACACGGACTCCGGCTTGGCCTTGGAGTTGCTGTTGACCCTGGCGGGGCTGCCGCGGGCCTGGTTGCAGTAGAGGAAGCTGCGCTCCAGCGGGTCCTCGGAGCCGCTCAGGTAGTCGGCCTCGGGCGGCTCGGCGTGGGTGGACTGCGGCGTGCTGCTCAGCGGCTCGGACAGCGGTGTGCCCGCCGGTTCGGCCGAGTAGCCGCTGCCCTCGGGGCTGCAGTGCTGGCTCTTGTGCTGCTCCGGGGTCCTGGACACGAGGTTCTTGATGCCCTTCTTTTGCGGCCCGGCTGCCTTGGACAGCAGCAGCTGCTGGACTGTGTTGGAGATGTTTTCTACCTGCGAGGTGAGCGCCGTGAGGCTCTGTAGGCTGAGGTCCGACAGCAGGTTCTCGGGGATCTTGTCCTTCTGCAGAGGTTTGCAGTTGCTGGCCTGGGTGTCCACGGAGCTGGCGGCATCCGTCGGGGAGGGGTTGAGCAGGGGCATGAAGTGGCTGTGGTCGGCGATCCCCGTGGGGAAGGCCCCCGTGCTGAGCGGCGGTGGCGGCTGGCTGTAGGGGAAGTTCTCCAGGTTTGGCATGAGCGGTGACGGGGTGGAGCTGTAGGAAGGCGAGCGGCCCACGGAGCGGGCCGGGGAGTGGCTGGAACCGGGGCTGAAGGTCTGGTAGTACTGCTCCGGGGTCCTGACGGCGGTGTCTGGCTGGCAGTAGCCCTGGCCTTGCTGCCCGTAGTGTTGGTATTTGGTGAGGTTCTGGTAATGGAGGGTCTCCTGGGCATGGTGCCGGCTCTGAAGCGCTTGCTGCTGCTGCTGTTGCTGGTCGTAGCCGAGGCGGCCGGGCTGGTAGGCATGAAGGTTCTGGACCCGCTGCCCTGGGGCCAGGCTGGTGTTGGCGGCCAGCGGTCTGTCGTGGGGCTGGGTGGATGGCGCGGTGCAGCTCTTGTAGGAGTGAGCCCCCTGCCCGCCGGCCTGGCCAGAGGAGGCGTAGGTGGAGGGCGTGGGGAAGGACTGGGAGTGCTGCGGGAAGTGGCCGCCCTGGGGGAAGGGCAGCGGGGAGGCCATGTCGTTCTGCAGTTTCTGCCTCTGGAGCTTGGGGTACACCAGGGGCTGCTGGGGCTGCGGCAGCTGTGGCGGCTGCTGGACGTGCAGGGCGTGAGTCCGGAAGGGAAGCTGGGCGCCCTGCTCCGGGTACTGCCGGCCAGGCGGCACCGCCGTCTTCTTCATTAAGTTCTCATCGTACTTGCTCACGCCTCCGGGCAGGGGCTGGGGCTGGGGGGGCGGTGGCTGCGGGGCCCCCCAGGCCTGCAGGCCCTCCTCACTGGAGTAGCGCCCCGGGTAAGGGGTGCCGTCCTGGACGCTGCCGTAGCCGGGGAAAGCCGGCCTCCCCTGCAGGGCCTGCTGCGAGGGCACAGCTTTGTTGCCTCGGTGGTACTTCTCAGAGGCCACCGCGGCTGCTGTGCTGGAGGCCGTGCCAGCGCCGCCCTCATAGCCCGGGTAAGGCTGCGGGTTATAATAGTCCTTGGCGAGCAGCCGCTGCCTGTCACAGCTCAGCCCGGCCTGACTCGGCTGCCTGTAATTCTCCAGGCGAGATGTTTCCTGCGAGGTCTGCGGGTAGTTCTGTTGTTTGCCATGGAAACCGCACCTTTCTCGAAAAGACTGCATGACTCGGGCTGCTTATCTGCGAAAAGAGAAAGGAGAGAGGGGTGGGGGCGGGGCGGGGGCAGAAGGAGAGTGATTGAGATGGGCCGCGTCCTTGTCCTTTCCCCCTCAGCCAGCACCCCTCCCCGCCACCCACCTCCTGCACGCACGCACGCATGCACGCAGCCCTGCCACTCTCCCCAGGCTGTGCCGTATCCACAACTTCTGGGTGTGTATCGGGGAAGTGCGCACCATGATTCCCCCATCCATGGTGCCAGCAGCCAAGCCTCTGCCAAGGACGGCCATCTCTAGTGCGGGAGGCGCAAAATGGGCCACCCAGAGCCAGGTCCTCCCCCCTGCCCTCCATTCCCAGCCCTTCCAGACAGCTCAGATTCATTCAGCAGTGCGATTCCGGTTCTCCGGTCCCCTGGGGCCCACTGGATCCTGTCATCTTACTCCCAGTGCGGCTGTACTCAAGCGTACAGGCTCTGCCCCGCCTGGGCAGGAGGGGCCACTGGCCAAGGCCTGCCGTGAGGGCACAGACGCGCTCACACGGGCTCAAGTACGCGCCTGTGTGCACACACCTCCCGGCTCACCGCCATGCCATCTGGAACCTGTCTGCTCCTCCTAGCAGACGTCGACTGGGGGCCGCGGAGCCACTGCGGACATCAAATGTCCCCTCCTCAGACTCCCAGGAACGGAGGACGGCAGCACCTGCCTCCTGGTTTTGATATCATAGGTGCATAAACAGATGACGTGATCCAGAGCGAGGGGGCGCATACTGATGGGGGACGGAGACGCACTCCTGTGGCCAGCCCAGCTTCTCCTGCGCGGCTGTAATGCAGGCCTGTCCCTCCTGGCAGGGCCCCTCCAGGTCTCCCCCAGGTCGGGGCTGGGGCAGGCAGCACCCAAAAGATCATCTGGTTGTGATTTTAGGGGCTGGGGCCCAGGCGGGGTCTAACCTGACCCAGAGAAGTGACCTGGGGCGTGGTGTCTCAGGGCACAGATGCTGGGTACGCGGCACAGGGCCGCTAGGCTAAGGGCTCCCCCAGCTGACCTGACCACCCCAGAAGAGGCTCAGAGGAGGGATGGCTGAGAGGGCTGGGGATTTACCCAGCTACCCTGCCGACCCAGAGGCAGGAAGATGGGCCTCTGCTCAGCCTGTGAGGCCCAGGCCCCGGGAGGGGACAGGGACTTTCCAATTTTCCTCCCCAAACACTGAAAGAGAGAGGGATGGCCTGCCTCAGGCTGCAGATTCCACAGTGGTTTTTGTTTTTGTTTTGTTTTTGGTACTGGGGATTGAATTCAGGGGTGTTCTACCTCCGAGCTAACACCCCCAGCTCTATTTTATTTTTATTTATTTTATTGTGTGTGTGTGTGTGTGTGGTACTAGGGATTGAACCCGGGGGCATCTTACCTCTGAGCTACACTCCAAGCCCTATTTTATTTTTATTTTGAAACAGGGTCTCACTAGGTTGATGAGAGTCTCATTACTTGCTGAGGCTGTCCTCGAACCTGTGATCCTCCTGTCTCAGCCTCCCAAGTACTGGGATTATAGGTGTGCGCCACTATGCCCCGTTGTTTTTATTTTGCAACAGGGTCTTGCTAAGTTGCTGAGGCTGGCCTCAAACCTGCAATCCTCCTGTCTCAGCCTCCCAAGTACTGGGATTACAGGCATGTACTACCATGCCAGTTACCCTCAAGCCCTATTTCATTTCTTATTTTGAAACATGGTCTTAGTAAGTTGCTGAGGGCCTCGCTAAGTTACTGAGGCTGGCCTGGAACCTGTGATTCTCTTGTCTCAGCCTCCAAGGACTGGGATCACAGGTATGTACCACCACTTCAGGTTTCCAGGATTTTTTTTTTTTTTTTTTTTTTTTTTGCGGTACCGGGGATTGACCGCAGGGGCGTTCTACCTCCGCGCTATGCCCCCGGCCCTATTTTTTTATACTTTATTTTGAAACCGGGTCTCACGAAGTTGCGGAGGCCTCACTAAGTAGAGAGGGAGAGAGAGACAGGGAGGGAGAGAGAGAGAGAGAGAGAAAGACAGAGAGAGAGACAGAGACAGAGACAGAGACAGGGAGAGAGAAAGTGCGCGAGCTGAGGATGGCAGCAAACCAATCCCCCAGTCTCCGCCTCCCAAAGTACTGGGATTACAAGCGTGCGCCACCACGCCCGGCAGGTTTCCAGGATTTTTTAAAGGGTCAGAAAGGAAGAGAGAGAGAGGGAAGGGGAGAGACGCCCAGAGAAGAGAGAAACAGAGATGTGTGAAAGGGAAAGAGATGGGGGAGATGAAAATAAATGGCAGAAGATGCTGAGGGGCGAAGGATGTGGGGCTTTCCCAGAAGGGAGGTCTAGCCCCTACCCTTCTTCTTTGGCCTGGACCCCATCAGAGGTGACTTCCTCAGTGTCTGGGGGCCGAGGAGGGCCTCCGTCCAGCCGAGCAGACAAGAGCCCACTGGCACAGCCTCAGGGCCACCATCCTCAAGGGTTGGCCCAAAGCACCTCCCCTGTCCTCCAGAGCCAGCCGGGGAGCAGGAGCCAGCGCCCCCAAGGCGAGCCCCTCCCCACCAGGCTTGACAAAGCTTCCTGCCCTCTGTGTGCCATCCTCTCCCTCCCCGGATTCGTCACAGGCATCATTAACGAGGAGCAAGGAGCCACACACCCGCCCTCGTGACCCACTTCAATCCCAGCCCCAGCAGCTTGGATAAAACACTACAGGCCATACCAGCCCAAGCTCGGTGGCTCCCAGCCATGGTGGACAGCCCAGTTCCTGCTGCCCTGACCTCTGCAGAGAAGGGGGTGGCCACACTGCCGCGGGGCTGCAGGGCAGGGCAGCTCCTCCTGCCCAAGAAGGCCGGGTCCAGGGCCCAGAGCACACGGTGGCCGCTCCCTGCCTTCCTGGGCGCATGTTTATGAGCCAGCTCCGAAGGCTGCACCTCCTCGTATATCTGCACAAATTACATTTCGGCTTTTATTAGTCCCAGATCACTCTCATTTCCTGCGGAGCGTCCTGTGGATATCATTAACATTTCTACGGCTTTATTTTTTATTTTTTCCCCCCACATTCTCCAAAACGCATTACCAGGAACATTATTTAAAAAGGGGAGGGGGCGGCGGTCATGTGTGCCATTAGCCGTGTCCCCTCCCTGCCTTCTCCATCCGTGGCATCTCCCCCTCCCTGTTTAATCAGTCCAGCTGCTGCGGCTTTTAATTTAGCCGAGCTGGATTAAGGGCGGGTTTCCCAACGCACACAAGCAGCTGGATGTGGCGAGACATCTATCTCTAAGAAAAGACAGTTCAATTAAAATACGAGAGGCCGGTGCCTGATGGAGGACGCAGGCAAAAGTGCTCACCCCAACACCACCCTCCAAGCCCAGATTGGCGGTGGGGGGAAGATGCAGGAACAAAGGCCCAGTGGCCTCACAGGTCCTGGTGGTTCTGCCAGAAAAGGGGGCACTGTCTCTTTAAGAGCTGCCTCTGGTCTGCCATAGAGCTGGGTTGTTATTAATTACTGTGATTATGACTACTTTTCAAGAGCACTAGGAAAGGACGCTGAGGGGGAGAAAGGCAGGCGGCAGGGCTGGGGTGGGCGGCAGGGCCGGGGTGGGCGGCATCGGGAGATGAGGGGGCGGAAAGAGGCCCCTTGGCAGGGCAATGGTGACCTTTTGAATGTGGGGGATGGAAGAAGTGACCGAGGGGTCAGACAGACTGTGGCTGGGGCTGAGGGAGAAGGGGCAGAGGTCAGGGGAGCCCCCAACTCACAGGGCTCTTCCTGGTCCAGTACAACTCCCTACCCAGAAGTCCTCTCCCCCACCTCTCTCTATAGTTGTTTTTTTTGGGGGGTACTGGGGATTGAACCCAGGGGCATTCTACCTCCGAGCTACACCCCCAGCCCTGTTTTTAATTCTTTGTATTGAAACGGGGTCTCACTAAGTTGCAGAGGACCTCACTAAGTAGCTGAGGCTGGCCGCGAACCTGCGATCCTCCTGTCTCAGCCTCCCAAGTACTGAGATTATAGGCATGCACCACCACACATCAGTTTCTATAGTTTTTTTAAATTTTTTTTTATTTTTATTTTTGTGGTACTGGGGATTGCACCCAGGGGTACTCTACCTCCAGGCCATACCCCCAGCCCTTTTTATTTTTTGTTTTGAAACAGGGTCTTGCTAAATTTCTGAGGCTGGCCTAGAACCTGCGATCCTCCTGTCTCAGCCTCCCAAGTACTGGCATGACAGGTGTGCGCCTCCACACCTGGCTCTCTCTATAGTTCTTGCTGAATCTGGGAGGCAGACAGAGGAAGTCCTGAGTACCCTCTAAGCACCCAGTTTCTTTTTTTTTTTTTTTTTTTGCGGTATTGGGGATTAAACCCAGGTGCATATTACCTCTGAATTACACCTCCAGCCCTATTTTTTATTCTTTATTTTGAAACAGGGTCTCACTAAGTTGCGGAGGGCCTCACTAAGTAGCTGAGGCTGGCCGCAAACCCAGATCCTCTGTTCTCAGCCTCCCAAGTACTGGGATTACAAGCGTGCGCCACCACGCCCGGCAAAACACCGAGTTTCACATGCACTTCATCCTTACAACCACTCCTGATGATTCGGTCTCCCTGGGCCACTGGATGGAGGGGAAGGGGTTGGAGCTCAAGGCTGCGTATCTAGAACTGGGCCCAGGGCTCCTGCCCTCGTATCCAGTGCCCCAGGACTTCCCTTGGCTCAGCAGCAGGTCTCATCACCCGGGAACCTTCTACACAGCCACGAAATAGTGCATGGAGGGGCACGATGAGACCCCAGACTCCCTCCAGGGTGAGATATCAGCCCTGAAAGGCGTTGGCAGCAGGGTAAGCCTGGGGCCTGGCCCTCTCCAAAGCAGGTGGGGACCTCCTTGGCTGAGTGTCACCTCTGCACAGGTTTCCTGCCTCAGTGCTCTGATTGCTCGAGCCCTTTTACACACACACACACACACACACACACGCACACACGCACACACACACACACACACACACAAATGAGGTTCAAGCCGGGCGTGGTGGCACACGCTTGTAATCCCAGTACTTGGGAGGCTGAGACAGGAGGATCCGGGTTCGCGGCCAGCCTCAGCTACTTAGTGAGGCCCTCCGCAACTTCGTGAGACCCTATTTCAAAATAAAGAATCAAAAATAGGGCTGGGGGGTGTAGCCTGGAGGTAGAATGCCCCTGGGTTCAATCCCCAGCACCAAAAAAAAAAAAAAATGAGGTTCAGAGGGACAAGTGACCTGCTAGGATCCCAGGGCAGAGCCCACCCACAGCTATGCAGGACAGAGGGGAGTCCATGCCAAGAATTTCTATCTTGGAGGAAGATATCTTGGCGCAGGACAGAAAAAGAAAAAAAAAAGTGCTGTGCTTAGGCCAGGAATGCATCAGCAGCGCTGACCTCAGTCCCCCTGACCCCCAAGCACCAAGTCAGGCCCCGACTTTTTTGTGTGTGTGGTACTGGGAATGGAACCCAGGGTCATTCTACCTCTGAGCCACACCTCCAGCCCTATTTTATTCTTTTATTTTGAAACAGGGTCTCACTAAGTTGCTGAGGTTGGCCGCGAACCTGTGATCCTCCTGTCTCAGCCTCCTAAATACTGGGATTACAAGCGTGCGCCACCACGCCCGGCCCAGGCCCCCACTTCTACTTTATTTGCAATGCTGGGGATGGAACCCAGGACCAAACACCTACTAGGCAAGCACTACCCGCTGAGAAGCACCCAACCCTCACCTTCCAGCATCCCACCTATGGGCAACGATGGTCACCCACCGCCTGTGTCACGATGGCATGGACTGTCCCCTGGGCGGCTTCAGTGATGGGTCGCTGGGCCCACAGCCTCTCCAGACTCCAGGGATGGGCCCCCAGCAGGGGGTAGTGTGGCTCAGAGCTGCGCAGCCCAGGGGGGACCCTGAAGGAGCCCAGCCAGGAGCAGGTGGAAGGAATCTGACCCTGGGGTGAGGAAGGAGAAACAGACAAGAGAGAAAGACAGCTCTCTGTTTCCAGCCGCCAAGGCCACTGGTTCCATCCCACCAACTTACCCAAGGTTGTTTTATGACCTGGTTTTCTGATTTGTAGCTGCAGGGAAAATATTTTAAAACCTAACCCACTCAAGGCCTGAGAACTAGAGGAAGAAGGGGAATTTATGGGGCCTCAGGAGGCTAGGGAGGGGAAGAGGGGGTGTCTGGGAAGGGGCGGGGAAGGTGGACCCGCGTGGGGCCCTCCCCGTCTATTGGGGTGATGAATATTAAGCACGTGGGGCCCGGATGAACACGATAAAACACCAGGCAGATCTGCTATCCCGGGCACTCCCCATCCTGCGAGCTGGGCTTGACTGCAGAGGGGGACCAGTCTCCAAGAAGCCCACAAGCGCAGACTGTGGGTGCCCCACAAGCTTTGGGGCAGCTTCGGGTTGCTGGGCTGGGGGATGGCAAGGGACACCATTCTGGGGCATCCCCCACCCCAAAGCATGGCCCCTCTAGACCACCCCATGTGGTCAACACTTGGGCAGACCCCCCTCCTCATTTACATAGCCCCGGCTCATGGGAGCACCTCCAAGATGCCTGGCATGCCTCTCTGCAGGGCCTGGGGTCCTGAGTAGCAAGAAGCAGCCATGGGGTGTGGAGCAGCAGATGGCCCCAGCACCCTCTCCAGGTGTCAGGTCCCCACCAGGCTCCTTAGTTGATGTGAGGGACCCCGGGTCAGGCTGGGGGCTCAGAGATCTTTGGGGAACGGGGAGCAGAGGCTTCTGGACTCTCCAAATGTTTGGGAAGCCCGTTCCCCCATGGCCCATCAACACTAGGGACCCAGCTGCATTGTGGGCTGAGACCTCCTAAGCCACCTGAATGGGATCTCCATCCAAAGCTAACCCACCAGGATGGCCCCGCCCACCAGGAGGCAGGCCCAAAACCAGGCCACGCCCACCAGGACAGCCCTCCATGGACCTGCCCCTCCCACCAGGACAGCCTGTCCACTGATAGGCCCCACCCACCAGCCAGCCCCACCCACCAGTCCAGGCCTCCATGGACCTGCCCCGCCCACCCAAGCACTCTGCCCGCCCCCCAGTCCAGGCTCCTATGCGTCTCTTGTTGTACACTGGGCCCCTGGCTCCTGAAGCTGCGCCCCCCTCTCCAGGGCCACCCCTTGGACGCTTGGTGCCTGTTTCTGGGATGCAGCCAGAGACAGACTGGGAGATCTGGGCTGCAGGCCCACAGTCCAAGGGGTAAGGGGCAGATGGCCAGGTGGGTCCCGTCCTGCCGTGAGGTGGGGAGCCGGAAGGATCTGCAGCAGCTGTGGCATTAAGGGCCCTCCTGGGGTGGCTGTCAGGAGGCGCGCGCACCCATTATGGACTCTGTACTTATCAGTCTCTTGTGGACAATAATTTTTTTTAGATCACTTTATTCACCACTGACCAAAAAGCATCACCACCTCTGGTGTCTGTCAAAATGAGGAAGAGAAGGCCAGGCACGGTGCACACACCTGTCATCCCAGTATTTGGGAGGCTGAGACAGGAGGATTGTAAGTTCAAGGACAGCCTCGGCAAGTAGTGAGACTCTCATCAACCTAGCGAGACCCTGTTTCAAAATAAAAATAAAATAGGACTGGGGGTGTAGCTCGGAGGTAGAATGCCCCTGAATTCAATACCCAGTACCAAACACACACACACACACACACACACACACACACACACAGAGTTATCAGAAGATAAAACAGGACAATCACAGGTTTGAGGCCAGCCCACAGTAACTTAATGATATTATTTCAAATTTTTAAAAAATAGCTGAGTGTGGTGGTGCACACCTGTAATCCCAGTACTTGGGAGGCTGAGACAGGAGGATCACAGGTTTGAAGCCAGACTTAGCAATTTAGCGAGACCCTGTTTCAAAACAAAAAATAAAAAGGGCAGGGGTATAGCTCAGAGGTAGTTAAATCCCTAGTACCAAAAATAAATAGATAAATAAAATAAAATAAAAAGAAAGAGCTGGGGGTGTACCCCAGTGGTAACACGTCTCTGGGTTTAATCTCCAGTACCACACACACATACACACAAAATAAATAAATAAATTAATTAATTAAATAAAATAAAAAGTTGTTAACCAGGTGTTGGATGCTGATATAATGGGCAGACAGGGCCTGATGGGGCTGGGGACTCTTTCTTAGACCTCCTTATTCACCACTGAATAATAAGCATCACTTCTTTTTTTTTTTTGGCAGTACTGGGGATTGAATCCAGGGGCATTCTACCTCTGAGCTACACCCCCAGCCCTATTTTTTATTCTTTATTTTGAAACAGGGTCTCACTAAGTTGTGGAGGGCCTCACTAAGTAGCTGAGGCTGGCTGCGAACCTGCAATCCTCCGGTCTCAGCCTCCCAAGTACTGAGATTACAAGTGTGTGCCACCACGCCTGGCTCAAGCATCACCACTTCTAATGTCTCTGTTGAAATGAGGACGAGGAGGCTGGGCGTGGTGGGGCAACCTGTAATCCTGGTACTTGGGAGGCTGAGGCAGGAGGATAGCAGGTTCAAGGCCAGCATCAGCAACTTAGCAAGACCCATAGCAACTTAGAGAGACCCTGTTTCAAAATAAAAAATAAAAAGGGCTGGGGGTGCAGCCTGAGGATTTGGGCCTACAGTGGTATGCTCAGTGTAAAGGGATGAGAGAGGGAGGCGCACCCAGAACTGTTTCCTGGCTGCGGCGGGTGCTCTGGGACCATCATGAACCAGCTGAGCACTGGGGTGGAGCTGGTGAGACCTGGAGGCTGTACAGGACCCTGCGGGAGGGTGCAGCTCCTGTGCCTGGAAAGGAGCTGCAGGGGGTGGGGGTGGGTAGGAGAGTCTGAGGCATTCTACCCGGGCCACCTCTGAGGCCTGTCCTGGTCTCCTGGGTCCCCAGACACCTCTGAGGCCCTGTCCCCACCTTCCTGTGTCCCCGCCAGGTTCCTCTGGGCAGTCATCACAGTGGTAATTAGTAACTGATGTTACAATGAGCTTTGCCTGATTAGGGCAGGGGCTTTCTCTGTTTGGTCCTAAGCTCCAAGCCCAGAAACTGGCCCCCAAATCGATGCCTACTAAATACTGCTTGGGTGGATGGACGGATGGGATGGCTGGGGGCATGCACCTCACTGCAGCCCCCAGGGATGAGGCCCAGAGAGAGGTTAGATGATGAGGGGGGCCTGGAGGCCAGGGCACAGGCCAACCAGGAAGGAAAGGTGGAGTCTGTGCTCACTCCTGGAACCCACTTCTGCTCAGCTTAAGTCTGGGTGGGGGCTGAGCAGCCGAGCAGAGGAAAGAGCAGCATGGCCCTGTCTCCCGGGGTGAACACACAGCTGCCACGGGGGAGCTGAGACCAAGTGACACCCAGGGGCTGTGGGTAGGCTGGAGGACCAACCACGGAGCTGGGGCAAGGCGGCAGCAGCCTTCTTGAGGCTGAGAGGAAGCCAAGAGCAAGTGGGGGAAGGCCGCCACCTCCCCCCTCTGCCCGATTCTCCTGCCTCCCGCACCTGGCCGGGCCACTGCAGCCAACAGTCACTGTCCTCAGTCTTCAGGGCACCAACGCCTCGCAGTCCTGACTTGTCACCTACTGTCTGGTGGTGGCCCCCCGCCCTGCGGCCTGGGCTGCAGGGGGCTCCTCTGGCTTGTTTCAGATACAGTACCTCTGTCCTCAGCCCATCGGCCTACAAGACCCGCAGAGAAGGGCAGTGAGGCCCTAGAAGGTACTTTCTGCAGAGAGAAGCCCAGAGAGGGTCAGCCACTTATCCAGGAGGCCCAGCAGGGCTGAATTCCTCCACAGCTCTGCGCCCCAGAGTGCCTGGCTGTCAAACAGAAAGAGGGACCAGGGCCTTCCTCCTGAGCACCCCAGCTTCCCCCAGGAGTCATGGAATGTGCCATCTTCTGGGGCCTGGGCTGAGCCACCCCTGGATTCCCTGCTGCCTCTCTCTGCAGCATCCTGACAGCCCCTCCCAGCCCCCGTTCCACCTGGGGGAGCAGGGGAATTGGTGCCCCTACCTCCCCCAGCCCCCAGGGACGGAAGCCGCCTGTCAGGCCGCCACGCCGGCGTGTCAAATCCTCTTGCTGCCTAATTGTGAGACGGCGGCGTTTAAAGAAACGCTTTTCTGGCCGCCTGCCACACCGCAAGCTGCTTGGTATAATTTTATTATTAAGGGGAGAGAAAGAGAGGGGGTTGGGAGAGAGGAAAAGAGGGGGAGAGAGAGAGGGAGGGAGGGAGGGAGGCAGGCGCTCGGTCCAAGTCACTGGCGGAGTATTCGGCTCAGTGTGATCGTGGGGACGGCCTCCCTTCCAGTTGGCAGGCTGACTTCGTTAATTGCGCATTCAGTCTCTACTTAGGGTAATTGAAACGAAGCGGGGCCGGCTCTGACAACCAGGGTCTGCGACTGGGCCATTAACCCTCTCCTCCACCGCCCCCTCCCCATCGATGCCTCGGCGCCCTCTCCAGGCTGGGGACGGCTGCTGGGCGCCCCCGCCCGGGCCGATCTGGGGCCGGGGGCCAGGACACCACCCGAGGCGCGGACTGCGGCAGGGGGCTGCGGGGCGTGCGCCCCGGCGCGAGCAGGGTCGAGTCCCGGGGCCGCGCTCGGGTCCGGCCGGGCTGGGGGAGCCGCGCGGGGCGTGCAGGGGGCTGTTGCGGCCTCGCAACCCCTCTGCAACAGATGTTTCAGCCGTGTAAGACAAAGGCAGAGCGCCTGCCGCCGCCGGGAGAAAATCCGCAGGACTCCCTCCGGGGCAGGTAAAATTTCACCTTCTATTTGTGTCCCCCCCACGCCCCCGCCTCGGTTCCCGGCCTCTGCGCCAATCCGGAAAGCGCCACCGAAGACGCCGCGCCGCCTCCTCCGCAGCCCAGCCCGCTGACCCCAGCAAGGTCAAGGCGACCTCGGCCCCGCCAGCGCGCGCCCGCCCGTCCTCCGCGGGCCAAGGGCGCCTCCCCGCGCCGGCCCCCTCGGGGGCGCCCCGGTCCCCGCCGCGGCGACGGGAGGCGCGGGGAGCGAGCAAGGGGGCGCTGCGCTCGCCACGAGGCGGAGGCGGCTCCGGACGCTCCCGCCTCCCCCGCCACCGGCGCGGGGACCCCGGGGGGCCGCGCCCCCCCAGCCCCATCATTCATCTCCCTGATTCCCGCTGTAGCCGCCCTCGGAAGTCAGCCGAGTGAAGCAGCTGTTCCTTGCACACTCCACTTGACCAAAGATGATGATAAATGAAGCCGGGGCTGCGTCGGGGACGCGGCGGCGAGGGGCGCGCAGGGCGGGGCGTGCGGCCCGCAGCCCCCTCCCCGCGCCTCGGGAAGGGCGAGGACGCGAAGGACAGGGGCCGAGGGGCGACATCAAAGCCCGCGCCTCCCTCCCGGCCGAGAGGCGCGCCCGGATCGCGGGGTCCGCGGCGGAGACCGGGTCCTCGGGGCCCCGCCCTTCCCCTCGCCGCCACCCCTTCCCCTAAAGCCGCGGTCCCCACTGCGCCCTCGCCGGGCCCCCCTCCCGGTGCCTCAAACCTATTAACGCTCGTAAATAATGAATAATGGAGCGCTTCCCTCCAGCCGCGCCAGGCTGCGGGCGGGGGCCGCCGCCAGATGCGCCCGGTTCTGGGGAGGGGGCGCCCCGCGGCCGGGTGCGGAGGGGCCGGGGCGCGCGGCCCCGCACACGTGCAGCCGCGGCGCGCAGGCGGGCACCCCGCCCGGCGGCGGAGGAGGGGGAATCCCGCTCTGCCCTCCCCAACGCCACCTCCCCTGGAGTCCTCTGGCACCGAACGAGGCGAGAGAGCGCGCGCGAGCTTCCCAGCCGGAGAGGGTTATTTTTAACCTGCCCCCCTTTCTATATCTGCCTCTCGGGTTTGCGCGCCCGCCCGCCGGCCCGCTCCACCAGCGCAGGACGCGGCTCCTCACCTCGCTCGGCGGCTCCGGACTCGGCGCCTCCCCCGGCCCGCGGCCCCCGCCCCTGCGCGGGCATCGCGCGGCTAAATCTCAGCCTGGAAAGGACCGATTAGGAGCCGCGTGCCTTTCAGCGAAATATTGGAACCGGGTGGGATGGGGGCGGGGAGCCCGGCGCTCGCGTCCCCTCGCCTGCCTCCCTCTCTCCCTCCCACCCCGCGCGCAGAGGCTGCGAGAGGAGAGGCGGCTCCCGAGCTCCCCCAGCCGAAGGGGGGCGGCCGGCCCCGGGGCGCTGAGCCCCCGTTCGCTGCTCGGCCTTCTGCCCTCAACGACCACCCGCCTGGCACGTAGGAGCTGGAGCTCCCAACGCACAGCCCCTCCGGCGGCGGCGGCGCCAAGTGGGGCGCTGCCGCCTCCCCCCACCTCCAGTCCCCTCCCTAAGCCACTCCAAACAAACACACCATTTCAACGGCGGCCATATAGATAACTTGGAGGCAGACCCCGCCCGTGCCGGTGCCCGTGCCAGGGCGCACTGAGGGACTCAACCAAGGCAGTTCACTTCCTCTTGCCCCTCCCCTCGGGCGCCCCACCTTGCCCCCACCCCCGAGCACGCCCTGCACCCCCGTCCTAGGGCTCAGATGCCCTCCCATTCCTCAGGGGAATGAGGCAACAGGAAGTTCACCATTACCCCAAAAGGCCACCCACCCAAACCCTAGCCCTTCCTTCCCCCCAAGGCGGCGGGCCGCAGAGGCTAAGCCCAGACGGCCCCTGGGCTTTGACAGGATCCCTCAGGCGCTTTGACATTTTCCAGACTGCTCGGTGCCCAATCCTGGAGACCAGGGGCTTGGGGCCGGGAGCCCCCCTCCCTGAAGGAGCGAGGAGGGAGAGCGGAGGAAGTGGTGGGCTGAGCAGGAGGGCATTCCTGCCGCCAGGAGCTGCCTGGCTTGGAGGCAGGAAAGCGCAGGGCCTGCCTGGGAACCTGAGCTGGATTTCTTTCTGAGGCTCAGGGCGGGAGGAAAGGGGCCTCGAGGGCTGGGGTGCGGGTGGCGGGTGGCTGGGCCCCACCCCAAGGGAGCAGCGGCAGGGTGTTAAGGATCCGCTCAGAGGAGGAGAAGACACATGTAGAACAGACGCGCAGGCCACAGCTGGCCTGGGCTGCGGTAAAACCCTGGGACCAGGCAAGCCCGGAGGGAGGAAAGGGGGTCGGGCTCCCAAGCACAGCAGAGCCTGCCTTGGCCCGGTGGAGAGGCTCAAGGAGCTGCTTCTCCAGGCCAGCTCCACACTGGGCTCCGGCCTCCCTCAGATCGGGAAAGTTCTGGGTACCCCTGGCTGTCAGAGCCCACGTAGCAGCAGCCCCCATTAAAGGTGGATGGTGACCCGGGCGTGGTGGCGCACACTTGTAATCCCAGTACTCGGGAGGCTGAGACAGGAAGCTGGCAGGTTCACCGCCAGCCTCTGCAACTTAGTGAGACCCTGTTTCAAAATTAAAGAATAAAATAGGGCTGGGGTGTAGCTTAGAGATAGAATGCCCCTGGGTTCCATCCCCAGTACCAATGAATGAATGAATAAAGGCGATGGTGTCTGGTCCCCCCTGCCCCCCACATCCAGGTGCCTTGGGAGATTCTCCTTACAACCCTCCAAGTGCCCTTCAAGGGGTGATGTCACCTCCCACTTCACAGACATGGAAACGAAGCTCCAGGGCGAAGGGTCACTCCAAACTGTAGTGTTTGGGGCTCTCCCCGGCATGGCCCTGTGGGTAGAGCCCCCAAGCTGGGCATCAGGGGCCTGGGGGGGAAGGGGGCACTTCAGGGCAAGAATTGCAGCCTTTTAGTTCATAGCACTGGTTTTCTGGAGAGAGAGAGAGAGAGAGAGAGAGAGAGAGAGGAAAAAGAAAAAAAGGGCAGGGGTAGGTAGCGTGGCTTGGAGGCAGAAGTCACACGGGGCATCACCAGTTTCCTCACCCGTATTTGCCAGACCCCCTGTTAAGGTTCCCAAGTGGGGGGTGGCTTTGGGGACTGCAGAATTATTGTCATCAGGCCGATGTCCACCTAGGTCACATTGATTCATTTGTAGACCAAATATAACCCTCACAGGCCGGTGTACACTGCTCTGTGCGCAGTTAGTGTTGCCGTGAATAAGTTACAAATGGCTTATATCCCATCCCTCACACCAACAGTGACAATTTTGATACTAAAGGGGTCTCTGAACTGGCCGCGGTGGCACACGCCTGTAACCCCAGTACTTGGGAGGCTGCGAAAGGAGGATCATGGGTTTGAGTCAGCAACTTAGTAAGACCCTGTTTCAAAATAAAAAAATTTAAAAAGGGCCGGGGGTGTATCTCAGAAGTAGAGCACCCCTGGGTATAATTCCCAGTGCCAAAAAAGGGAACTCGGTGCCTCTATTAGGGAACTCTTGGCCCACGGGTCCCCCTGGTGGCTTCCATGTCTGGCATGCCTTGGCTGGGTGGGGGTGGGTCCTGGCCAGCCCCCCTAACATGTAGCCTGGTGACTAGAAGCCTTGGCTTGGGGGGGGGCAACTGTTTCTGGAGCCCCCAGAAACAGTTCTGGAGCCTGCCTGGGGAAGCTTTTCTCAGGATGGAAAATTTTGGCTGCGGGGGTGTGGGTGGGGGGATACTGAGGATTGAACCCAGGGGCATTCTACCACGGAGCTACACTCCAAGCCCTTTTTATTTTGGAACAGGATGTAACCCCTCCCCCAAAGCCACTAGGCCCTCACTAAATTGCTAAGGGTCTTGCCAAATTGCTGAGGCTGGCCTCCAACCTTCCATCCTCCTGTCTCAGCCTCCCAAGTACTGGGATGACAGGCATGTGCCACCGCACTTGGCTAGGACAGAAAATATTTGCCTTTGGTTCTTAGCTGCCTCCTGGCCCTGTGTCTGGGTGGTCAGCTGGCTGAATTCCCTGTCTTCCAAACAGAAATGTGAGGTGTTTAGGAGTAAAAACCAGGCGAGGGCAACTGGCAGAGTCCTGTGTCCGTTGTACGGAACTGTGCTCTGGATTTGTTCAAAGGGAAAATGGAAGGCTCTCTAGACTCTGTGTACTGGTTCCCCTCCTCAGACCCAGCCCTGGCCCCCGCGGGCCTCACCTCCGCCTGCACCAGACCCTTCTGGAACTCCCCCCCCCCCCCGCTTCCCGTCAGCCAGCATCTGGGGTGGGGAGGGCCTCCTCCAGCTGTACAGAGCTAACTCAGCCTGACCCCAGGATTGTATTGTTCTGGAAACTTGCAGGAGAGTCCCCCTCGGCCTGTTCAACCACACAGGGAATGGCAGGTCTCTTCTCTGGGGAGGAGGCTCTAGAGACAGGTCAAGTTCACAAAAGCCAGGACAGTCCCCCTGTCACAGGCAGCTGGGGAGCTAGCTTTGGGGGTGAGTTCTGCCTACAGAGTGGCAGCCTGTCCCCCAAGACAGGTGGGTGTCTTCCCAGTGTTCTACAAACACCAGTGTGCCAGGGGTGGTGGCCTATGCCTGTAATCTCAGTACTTGGGATGTTGAGACAGGAGGATCGCAGGTTCGAGGCCAGCCTCAGCGATTTAGTGGGGCCCACAGCAACTAAAGGAGACCCAGTTTCAAAAATAGAAAATAAACCAGGCATGGTGGCACATGCCTGTAATCCCAGTACTTGGGATGTTGAGACAGGAGGATTGCAGGTTCGAGGCCAGCCTCAGCGATTTAGTGGGGCCCACAGCAACTAAGGGAGACCCAGTTTCAAAAATAGAAAATAAACTGGGCGTGGTGGCACATGCCTGTAATCCCAGTACTTGGGATGCTAAGACAGGAGGATCGCAGGTTTGAGGCCAGTCTCAGCAATTTAGTGAGGCCCACAGCAACTAAGCAAGACCCAGTTTCACAAATAGAAAATAAACCGGGCGTGGTGGCACATGCCTATAATTTCAGTACTTAGGAGGCTGAAACAGGAGGATCACAGGTTTGCAGCCAACCCCAGCTACTTAGTGAGGCCCTCCACAACTTGGTGAGACCCTGTTTCAAAATAAAGAATAAAGAACAGGGCTGGGGGTGTAGCTCAGAGGTAGACTGCCCCTGGGTTCAATCTCCAGTGCCAAAAATAAAATAAAATAGGACTGGGGGTGTAGCTCGAAGGTAAACTGCCCCTGGGCTCAATCCCTAACGCCACCAAAAACAAACAACAACAACAACAAAAACCAAAAAAACCACTAGCATGTGTGCATCTGAGGCTTGAGCTTCCAGTAAGTTCCCAGGTGAGGCCCCAGCAGCTGGTCTGTGGGCCGCAACTGGGGAGAAAATATGTCAGCCTTGCAAGCCCCAGGGCTCTGCTGAGTCTGGTGGGGCTCAGGGATGGCATGTGGGTCTGTCCTGTCGGAGGTGGGCCCTCAGGAACCCAGCACCAGCCACTGGCGTTCTCAGCGGCCTGGGAGGCCCTCACAGTCGACATCTGGCATCTGCTTGCTGGTGGCCACATGTACTGGTAAAAAGCAGTTTCATGCAGCCATGCTTGCAATCACTTCAACCCCGGTCTTCACTGGGCCTCAGTGTCCCCACTGGTACAGTGGGGAGCTGGGGGCAGCTCCCACCTCTCCCCTGGATGGTTCTCTGCACCCGTCTTCTATTCCCTTTTTTCTTTTTGGTACTGGGGATGGAACCCAGGGGTATTCTACCTCCGAGCTACACTCCCAGCCCTATTTTGTTTTTATTCTTTATTTTGAAACAGGGTCTAAGTTGCAGAGGGCCTCACTAAGTAGCTGAGGCTGGCCACGAACCTGCGATCCTCCTGTCTCAGCCTCCCAAGTACTGGGATGACAGGTGTGCGCCACCACACCCGGCTTCCCTTTTTTCTTTGTAGTAGGAATTGAACCAAGGCACTGTGACTCCGAGCTACACCTCTAGCTCCCTTTTTATTTTATGTGTATGTGTGTGTGTGTGTGTTATTGGCGACTAAAGCCAGGGACATTCTACTGCCAAGCTATACTCCCAGCCCATTTTTTTATTTTTGAAACAGGGTCTTGCTAGGTTGCTGAGAGTCTTGCTACATTGCTGAGGCTGTCCTCGAACCTGTGAGCCTCCCAAGTACTGGGATTACAGGCGTGCACCACCATGCCCCACTTTTTATTTGGAAACAGGGCCTCACTAAGTTGCTGAGGCTGGCCTCGAACCTGTGGTCCATCTGTCTCAGCCTCACAAGTACTGGGATTACAGACATGTGCCACCAAATCCGGCCTCTTCCCTTCCTAAGGCACCAGTCTGAGATCTGAACATTAGCCCCAGGGTATACTCCCGGAACAGTCCTGGGGCGCTAGGCTAACCCAGACTAGTAATTACAGCCAGTTCTCCAGGGGTCCCTTCATGGGCTGGGCACTGTCCTAAGCACTCAGTGTCTCCATCTGTTTCGTCCTCCCAAGAATCTCATGAGGTGGGCTCCTTTATGCCTCCACCACTTCACCTGTGTGTGTGTGTGTGTGTGTGTGTGTGTGTGTGTGTGTGTGTGTGTAGTACTGAGGATTAAACCCAAGGGTACTCTACCCCTGAGTTACATCCTCAGACCCCCCCCCTTTTTTTTTGAAACAGGGTCTCACTAAATTGCTGAGATTGGCCTCCAACCTGTGATCCTTTTATCTCAGCCTCCCAAGTACTGGGATTACAAGTGTGCGCCACCATGCCCAGCTCCCCCACCCCCCCTTTTTTTTTTTGGTACTGGGGATCAAGTTCAGGGGCATTCTGCCATCGAGCTACATCCCCAGCCCTATTTTATTTTATTTGGAAACAGGGGTTTGCTAGGTTGATGAGAATCTCACTACTTGCTGAGGCTGTCCTCCACCCTGCAATCCTCCTGCCCCAGCCTCCCAGGTACTGGGATTACAAGAGTGTGCCACCACGCATGGCCCTTATTTTTATTTTGAAACAGGGTCTTGCTAGGTTGATGAGAGTTTCACTACTTGCTGAGGCTGTCCTTGAACCTGCAATCCTCCTGTCTCAGCCTCCCAAGTACTGGGATTACAGGCGTGCACCACCATGCCCAGCTTTTTTTTTTTTTGCGGTAGTGGGGATTGAACGCAGGGTCGTTCTACCTCCGCGCTACGCCCCCGGCCCTATTTTTTTATACTTTATTTTGAAACTGGTCTCACGAAGTTGTGGAGGGCCTCACTAAGAGGAGAGAGAGAGTGAAAGAGCTGAGGCTGGCCGCGAACCTGGATCCTCTGGTCTCTGCCTCCCAAAGTACTGGGATTACAAGTGTGCGCCACCACGCCCGGCTTTTTTTTTTTTTTTTTTTTGATGGTACTGGGGATTGAACCCAGGCATGTTCTACCTCTGAGCTACACCCAACCCTATTTTATTTTATTTTTTTTAATTTTGAAACAGGGTCTCACTAAGTTACTGTGTGTTGGCCTAGAACCTGTGATCCTCCTGTCTCAGCCTCCCGATTACTGGGATTACAGGTGTGCAACACTGCGCCCAGCTGTTTCCCTTCTTTTACAGATATGGGAACTATAAGGCCTATAGAAGTGACGCCTATTGGCAGGGGCTGGACTTGGGCTCTCTGCGGCCTGGCCCCCACACAGGCCTGGCCCTGTGAGTATTTCATAAGGGAAATGACCCATTTGATTTCCTGGCACAGACAGTACAGTGCATTGGCCTGGCTGGTGAGGGCGTGGGGAAAGGATGCCCTGTTCTAGTTGGGGATGGGAGAGGTTAACCCGAACAACCTCGTTGGAGAACTTTCTGGCACTGGGGGCCCAAATAAAAACCCCAAGTACCTTCTGACCCAGGCCCGCACTCATCAGTGCGAGGCTGGCAACGGCAGTGTCGTCCGCAACAGTAAAAGACTGGAGATCCCCTAAATGTCCATCCAAGAGGGATGGGGGGAAACACAGCTCCGAAATTCCATACACAGGGGTTAAGGAGAGGGAGGAGGGCTGGGGGTGCAGCTCAGTGGTAGAGTGCTTGCTTAGCATGTGCGAGTCCCCAGACACTGGAAAACAGACAAAAACCGTGTGTGCACATGCCCCGTTTGTATAAAAAAGAGGTGTATACTGGGGATCAAACCCAGGGGTGCTCCACCTGCGCACTGCACCACCAGCTCTATCTATCTATCATCTATCTATCTATCTATCTATCTATTTATCTATCTATCTATCTAATTTATCATCTATCTATTTTTGTGGTACTTTTGTGGGAATGGAACCCAGGGGCATTCTACCTCTGAGCTACACCCCCAGCCCTATTTTATTCTTTATTTTGAAACAGGGTCTCACTAAGCTGCGGAGGGCCTCACTAAGTAGCTGAGTCTGGCTGCGAACCTGGATCCTCCTGTCTCAGCCTCCCAAGTACTGGGATTACAAATGTGCGACCCAAACGGAACCCAGGGGCATTCTACCTCCTAGCTACACCTCCAGCCCATGCTCAGGTTATTTTTTATTTAGAAACAAGGTCTCACTAAGTAGCTGAGGTTGGCCTCCACCCTGCCGATCCTTCTGTCTCAGCCTCCCAGGTACTGGGATTACAGGTGTGTGCCATTGCCCCCAGTTTAATTTTTTATTTCCTTTTACCTCTTAGCGTGTGATACCTGCTAAGGGATTTAAAAATGGATTCTATGAATAAATACCCACTGTGTGGGCTACCCGCGGGTGGCTGGAGAGTGAGCCTGGATTCAGGCTCAGGTGGGCACTTTCCAGGTGGCTGAACGGGAGCTGACCCCCGGTCCTCCTCAGTGGGACAGGACGAGGCCTAGTCACCAAGAGGAGTCAGCGCCCCTGCACCCCACAGCCGGCAAGATAACAATTGTCCTCCCACTTTACAAATGAGGAAACTGAGGCCTAAAGGTGGAGAGACCAAACTGAATCCCTGTTCAGACTGTGTCCTCATGAGGTGCACAGCCTTGGGGGGTACCCAAGGGTATTCTTCCTCCAAACTACACCCGCAGCCCTATTTTATTTCGAAACAGGGTCTCGCTAGGTTGCTCGGAGTCTTGCTAAGTTGCTGAGGCTGGCCTTGAACCTGATATCCTCCTGTCTCAGCCTTCCAAATACTGGGATTACACGTGTGTGTCACCACTCCCCGCCTTATTTTTTTTATTTTTATTTTTATTTTTTGCAGTACTGGGGATGGAACCCAGGGGCATTCTACCTCCTAGCTACACCTCCAGTCCTATTTTTTATTCTTTATTTTGAAACAGGGTCTCTCACTAAGTTGCAGAGGGCCTCACTAAGTAGCTGAGGCTGGCCGTGAACCCGGATCCTCCTGTCTCAGCCTCACAAGTACTGGGATTACAAGCACTTGCCTCCATGCCTGGCTTATTTTTTTTATTTTGAGACAGGGTCTCCCTAAATTGCCCAGGCTGGCCTTGAACTTGCCATCCTCCTGCCTCAGCCTCCTGAGTCACTGGGATCACGGGTGTGCATCAGCATGCCTGGCTCTTGCTCTGTATTTCTACAGACAATATGATTTCCTTTAATCATCTCAACAAAGTAATACATGTCATAAAATGTAAAGACAGATGCCACTCTGGGAGCGGGGCCTGAGACTGTACGTGAAGGGTGACGGCCAGGAGCTCCCTGCCCAGGCCCACATCCCTGCCCAGACACTGCCTCGCCATGGGGCCCCGGGCAGGTGACCCCCGCACCCCACACCTTCGTCCTCTCCCCTCAGAGGGTAGCGGGAGGATGAGATGAGACATGTACACAGAGTTATTGTCACAATCCTGGGCGGGGGGGGGGCGCAAGGAGTTAGCTGTCCTTTTTTTTTTTTTTGTGGTACTGGGGATGGAACCCAGGGGAGTTCTACCTCCGCGCTACACCCCCAGCCCTATTTCTTATACTTTATTTTGAAACCGGGTCTCACGAAGTTGTGCAGGGCCTCACTAAGTAGCTGCGGCTGGCCTCGAACTCGGATCCTCCAGTCTCCGCCTCCCAAGAACTGGGATTACAAGCGTGCACCACCACACCCGGCTTAGCTGTCCTTTTTGAAAGGTAAATATTGCTATAATTTTTTTATAACAGAGGGAAAGGTCAGGAAAATCCCTGCCCAGTCCTTGCTGGCTGCGGAGGCAGCGCCAGGAAGGCAGGAGCCCCTGGGAGGGACAGAGGCCTGGCTCTGGCCCCCGAGGCCTCCAGAGCAGCTGGGCACTGCCCAGGTAGGTGGACATGCTGTCCTGGCGCAGAGGCCCAGGGGGCAGTGGCCCAGGCAGGTCCAGCTGCCTGTGCTCCCTGGCTGGCACGCTGGATAGGACCAATGTGGCTGACTGGAAGCCCCGGGAAGGAGCATGCAGAAAGGTCTCTGTGTTCTGCACTGGTCCAGTGCTGGCTTTTTCCAGACCAGAGATTCACGAGTCTTTGGAAAGAACATCAAGTACCCGAGGTCCTGAGTATGGAATTGCTGTGTGACCTCAGGTGAGTCACCCCACCTCTCTGGGCCTCTGCTTCCTCACCTGTAAAGTCAGGATAGTGATACATACCCGTCTCACAGTGCGAGAGCCAACGAGAAAAAAAAAAAATACAGAGAAACCTGTGGTCACCATACTCAGGGCTAATTTTCACACATGCCTTACATGTGCTGTGCCCTGTTCTGAGAAGCAGCCTACGTTTTGTTTTTTGTTTTTTTTTTTTTTTTTTTGGTACTGGAGGCTGAACCCAGGGGCATTCTACCTCTGAGTTACACTCCCAGCTCTTTTTACATTTCATTTTGAAACAGATTCATGCTTTGTTGCTGAGGGTCTTGTTAAGTTGCTGAGGCTAGCCTTGAACCTGCGATCCTCCTGTGTCGGCCTCCCAAGTACTAGGATTACAGGCGTACGCCACCGCACGTGACCAGTCTACCTATTTTAACCCATCTTCCAGATGAGGCAACAGAGGCTCAGAGAGGTGAGGGTACTTGTCGAAAACCACACAGCTTGTCAGGGGCAGAAGCACTCTATTAGGTAGATGAAGAGAGGCCTAATATAATTATTATAATTCAAAGCTGTGAGGTCAGGCCTAAGGTTTGGAAGCTTCAAATCCAGTTTCCAAAGTTAACTTTGTCCCTAGTAGGAAGGCCCAGCAGGGGGCACTGTGGTGGTGGGGCCAGAGCGGAAGCCTCCCCTCTCCTGCAGGCGGTGGGATTTTGAGGCCCATGTTCCCTGAGCGCCCTTTGTGCTGGGCATCAAGAGAGGTGGTTTCGTCCCTGCCACGCTGTTCTCGTGCCCAGAGAAGCTGCGAGGAGCACACGCGCACCCCCTGGCAGAGTGCGGAAGGCTTGGGTGGTGCGGCGCATCTCTGTGAGCCAACACCTTTGGGTCTGGATCTGCCTGTCTGGCTCCAGGTCTACTCAGGCAGGGATCCTGGGTGCCAGAGCCAGAATGGGGGATCCCTGGAAGGCTGCAGGGACCCCGTCCTGGGCGCTGTCTGTGCAGTGCTGGCCCTGCTGCCTTCTTGGGCCTCTGCCTCCATCCAGGCTCACCTGCAGCCTCCACACCAGCCAGGAGAGCCAAGCAGACCATTCTACAGACAGGGAAACTGAGGCCCACTGAGGGGAGAGACTCATCCAAGGCTCAGAACCCCACTTCTTGGTACCTCTGGCTCCCCCTCAGACCACGCAGCCCCTCCATCCATCCTCATGCCCGTAAGTCCATCCATCCATCCATCCATCTACTGTCTGTCTGTCCATCCATCCATTCATCCATCCACTTATTCATCCACTGCCTGTCCATCTGTCCATCCATCCCTCTGCCCATCCATCCATCCATCCATACACCCCCTGCCTGTCCATCCATCCATACATCCATCCATCCATCTACTGCCTGTCTGTCCATGCATCCATTCACCCATCTACTGCCTGTCCATCCGTCTGTCCATCCATTGCCTGTCCATCCATCCATCCATCCATCCATCCCTCCACCCCCCCCCCCCCCCACTTATTCATGCATCTATCCATCCCCCCCCCCCTCCCCCTGCCCATCCATCCATCCATTGACTTATCCATCCACTGCCCATCCATCCATCCATCCACCCACCCCACTGTCCACCCACCAATCCATCTAGCCATCCACCCAGCCGGCCACTCTCACACCCACCCGCCTGTCCACCCGGGGAGCAGTCGCTAAGTGCCTGGGCCCACTGAAGCCACGCCAGCACTAGGGATCGGCAGCCAGAGACAGCAGGGGCTTAGAGCCTCCTGGAGCCGGCCGCCGAGGGCTGGTGCACTGTGCGGCCATGTTACGGCTGGGTGGGGACAGGGGACGGGGGGGGGGGGCTTCCTGAGGAAGCGACTCCTCACCTGAGCACTATGGGATGTGCAGGGTCAGCAAGGAAAAAGAGGACAGGCCCGGAAGGCAGGCAACAGAAGGTGAAGCAAGCGTGGCACAGCTCTTAAGCTGAATGTGAGGTGCAGGCAGGGTTTCCCCGACACAGGGCCTTGTGGGCCGTGGTGAGGATCGCAGACCTGTGGCGAGGGCAGTGGGGAGCCACAGAGGGTGAGCGAGGGGTGAGTGCCACCATCGGACGCATGCGCTGTACGGTTTGCAACGGCTCCCTCCAGGAGGATGGGGTGGGGGTGAGCATGGGTGGCCAGGAGGCCGGTGAGGACGAGGCCGGGACAGTGTCCCAGGGAGCAGTGACAGGCTAGACCCAGGTAGTGGCAGAGGTTAGAAAGGAGTGAGGTAAAGCCAGGCGTGGTGACGCTGGCTTGTAATCCCAGTACTTGGGAGGCTGAGACAGGAGGATCCGGGTTCGCAGCCAGCCTCAGCTACTTAGTGAGGCCCTCCACAACTTCGTGAGATCCGGTTTCAAAAATAAAAAGGAAAAAAAAAATAGGGCCAGAGGTAGAACGCCCCTGGGTTCAATCCCCGGTACCGCAAAAAAAAAAAAAAAAAAAAAAGGAGTGAGGTTCTAGAAATGCCAGGAACAGAGCATTAGCAGGGTGGGGACGAGGGGCTGCTCCAAAGCCACTAGACAACACCGCCCTCCTGGGGCCCGAAGGGGGGTGCCCCTCTCGGCTCCCTTCAGACCCGCTCGCCCCGGCACCAGTACTGCTTCCAACTCCGGGTATGCCAGACCCAGGTGGGGTCACACCCTCACGGGCCTGGTTGTGTGTGAGGCCCAGAGAGGGCAAGGCGGACACACAGGACGAGGGCTGCGAGCCCACCCTCCATCTCCAGCTCCGGGGTGTCAGGGACAGAGTGTGATGCCGAGGCCTGTGTGGCTGTGGTCTTCCTCCGGCCGCCGGCCGGGGCTTCCTGGCCTCACTCCGGGTGTCAGTGGGAACACCAGCTCCCGACATGCTGACGACAGGCGAGTGCTAGGGACTTGGACAGGAGTAAGATTCCCGTGGGAAAGGGATGGCGCTGTGTGCCAGCCTCCTGCAGGCTAGCTTTGATGGCAGAGAAACCCCAGAGCCAGCTTCTGGGGCACCTGCCCCTGGCGGGGGAACAAAGGCGGCGGCGGCGGGCGGTGGCCGTGGATGCTGTCACAGGAGCAGGGAAACCCCGAGCGGGCCTTGGGTTTCTCCCACCATGGCTCTGTCTTTATTCCTGTCCCCTCCTTCTCAGGCACACGTCCTCCTGGGCCCTAGGTCCACATGGCCTCCCGAGAGCCAGGGCTTCACGGGCCATGTGTCTGTTGAATGAATGGGTGGGTGGATGGACAGACGGACGGACGGACGGATGGGTGGATGGATGAATGAATGGAATTCCAGCCCCAAGCAAAGAAATTGTTGCTATTTTTGTTAGCCTGTGCAAAACATGGTTTCCCTGAGGCTTTTAGGAACATGGCAGGTAATTCCCAGGGCCCCATGGGTCCCTCTCGCAAAAGCTCAAAGAATCACAGCCCCGTTTGAGCCAAACAGCGCGGGGGCGCCAGCCCCCCAGGCGCCTGTCTCTCCACGCCATGCAGGTCCTCCAGCGCCCCCTCTCCAGAACCCTGTGCTCCCCTCGGCTCCCAGAGCCTCCCAGGAATCCCCGACCTGTGAGTGTCCCCGGCTTTGGGTCCTTGGGAAGCTCCTCGGTGGGGGCTGAAGGACACGGGAGGAGGAGGGGGGGGTCCCCCCACAGCCTGCCCCACACGGCAGCTCTGCAGCTCCAGATGCAGAGCAGGGTGTTTGTCATCTGCGGAGGACAGTGGGGATGGTTTAAGGTGAAATTTAAGCCCATTAGTGCTTGGCTAATGACATCAGCAGCGACGGGGAAATTAAGATGGCAGGGTGTGTGATCGCCCATAAATTGGCAGGGCCGGCGCCACCTCCATCCTCGGGCTGCCTCCCGCCCCCTCCACCAGCCCTGGCCGGTCCCCGCCCCCAACGGACCCCGCACGGCTGGCCCCTGGCCTGGTCTGGCCTTGCAGGCCTGGCCCCCGGGGTCAGTGTGTGGCCGGGGCCTCGGCTGGGGCGTGAGAAAGGAATTGGCCCGGGAGCCCAGGCGTGGAGGAGGCGGCAGCTTCTTAATCTCGCTCCTTTTATAACTTCTGTCTTTTTTATGCACACGCAAGGATCCCAGCTCAGCGCCCGCAGCCCTTCCCGGCTGAGCCGTCTCCCTGCAGCTAATGCCTGACAGCTCTGTTTATGTCTCCCCATAATTCTCCAGCTTCGTGTGTGTGTGTGTGTGTGTGTGTGTGTGTGTGTGTGTGTGTTTTCCGGGGCTATTAAGCTCCCAGCTATAGGCTCCTTCCCCTGCCCCCCCTTGCCCGCCTTTGTCCTTGAGGCCCAGCTGCCCCACAGCCCTGTGGGAGACAGGCCGTCCCCTCACGGCAGGTTGACAGGCACCCTGCACCCCAGGCCGGGCAGGGTGGCTCTTTGGGTGGGACCCTGGGCCTTCGTGACACTGACTCCCTCGGCCCCCAGCACTCCCATCTCAGGTCTGTCCCCACAGAGCACTCTGGCCCCGCACTGCCTCCTGCACAGCGTTGCTCTTTCTCAGTCCCCAGGCCACCTCCTGAGGACAAGGTCCCCCGTTTCCCTCCACCCGACCCTTCCCCGCTGCTCCAGACCCGTGGCCAATGTCTCCCTGGCTTCCCGAGGCCTCCTTGGCACCACGGCTTTTGGCCTCTGCCTGGTCCTCCTGGGGTCCCCCCGCCAGAGTTTCCCCATCAGACCCCTCTTGGTCCCCAGCCTCTGCCCCATGAGCTCTGCGCACAGCACTCCCTCACTCTAATACCTTCGATGGCTCCCTATTCTTTTTACCTCCTTCAGCCCCACCCTCAGCGTGGTGCTCAGACCTCCCCAGCCCTGGGGCCTGAGGTCCAAAGCAGGGGTGGTCCCTCTGTGTGGCCTCGGCTAGGGCCACGCATGCCACCTCCCAGTCTCAGCAAGTCCAATTCCTGAGGTCCCTTCCTGGCCTCAGCCGGAAGTGATCCTTCCCGTCCCTTTGCATCTGCCCGGGCCCCTCCTACAGGGGTTCCTACAGTCTCCCATCATGTGGGACCCCTCATCTCCTCCCAGATGAACCCAGGCGGATGGGTGTGCCTCTCAGATCCCTGGTTCCCCACCCAGAAGTCAGCTGGGGACACTGCCTGGGGACAGGAGGAGGATGAAGTCGTGGTGGGGGGTCACTGTAAGCCAGAGTCGGCCCCCCTCTCCTTTCAGGGGACAACCCCATCCACCCATGTCCGTTTCTGGGGCCCAGCGCCTCCTGTCTGGGGGTGACGAGCAGGGGCACACCGCCATCTCCCTCCTCTGTGATGGAGGCTGGAGACCTGGCTCCTCTTCTACTCATCTAATTAGTGGTACTGGGAATGTATTTATTTATTTAATTTATTTATGTATTGGTACTGCGGATCAAACTCAGGGGTATTCTACCTCTGAGCTGAACCCCTAGCCCTGTTTATTTCATTTCTATTTTTTTGATACTGGGGATTTAATTCAGGGGGCATTCTACCTCCGAGCTACACTCCCAGCCCTACTTTTTTTTGTTGTTTTGAAACAGGGTCTCGCTAAGTTGCTGAGGCTGGCCTCTAATGTGCGATCCTCCTGTCTCAGCCTCCCAAATACTGGGATTACAGGTGTGCACCACCATGCCCAGTTCAGGGCTCCTCTTTTAACTCCCCCTTTTCCTTCCTGCTGAACTGCCTTTGGCCCCTACCTGTCTGAGTCCTGGACGCCCCTTCCCTGGCTCTCCAGAGCGTGGCCTGGTCCCTGCTCTTTTCTCTGGCTTTCATGGGGAATGCTGGGGGCATCCAGGTGGGCCTCCCCTAACTGGGTGCTGCGCACCGCCCCAGGACAGAGGAGAGGCAGCCCACCCGATGCCAATCTCCTCTTCCCACCAGCTCCGAGGCCCAAGCTCTTGGCTCAGTTTCAAGTGGTTCCAGCCAGAGTGGCTTGCACCTCCCCAGTGTGTCTGGCACTGGCTGGTGCTCCACGCAGGCCGCTTCCGGCCCTGGGCAGCTTCAGTGTCACACTGGCAGCCCTGGCATAGTCCTCTGGGCCCTGCCTAGCTCTGTTCCACGTGTGACCCAGGTAGCGTTCTTCTCTGAAGAGGGGCCCACCCAGTCTCTGCCTTCACTCCACAAATAACTCCAGAGCACGACTCTGTGTGGGGCGCCAGGCCACAGCCAGTGTGGAGTCCTACTGTCA
This sequence comes from Glis glis, assembly GCA_004027185.1. Classification (NCBI taxonomy): domain Eukaryota; kingdom Metazoa; phylum Chordata; class Mammalia; order Rodentia; family Gliridae; genus Glis; species Glis glis. The sequence continues at coordinate 106,024 of PVJS01000207.1, read as the reverse complement.
AGAACAGGGAAAGGCCGGGCCTGATGGCGCACACCTGTCATCCCAGTACATGAGAGGCTGAGACAGGAGGACTGCAGGTTCGAGACCAGCCTCAGCAACTTAGTGAGACCCTGTTTCAAACTAAAAATAAAAAAAGGCTGGGGGTATAACTTGGAGGTAGACAGCCCCTGGGTTCAATCCTTAGTATATATATAGTTCAATCCTTAGTATATATATATAAATAATCCCAGTACTTGGGAGGCTGAGACAGGAGGATCACAGGTTTGAAGCCAGCTTCAGCAACTTAGTGAGGCCCTTAGCAACTTAGCAAGACTCCGTTTCCAAATTAGAAAATGAAATAGGGGTGGGGTGTAGCTCAGAGGTAGAATGCCCCTGGGGTGGTGGCGCAGGCTTGTAATCCCAGTACTTGGGAGGCTAAGACTGGAGGATCTGGGTTCGCGGCCAGCCTCAGCTACTTAGTGAGGCACTCTGCAACTTAGTGAGACCCTGTTTCAAAAATAAAGAATAAAAAATAGGGCCAGAGGTGTAGCACGGAGGTAGAATGCCCCTGGGTTCAATCCCTGGTACCACAAAAAAAAAAAAAAAAAAAAAACAGGGGACTGAGGGTGCGGCTCAGTTGTAGGGCACCTGCCTAGCATGCGTAAGACCCTGGATTCTATCCAAAGAACCAGAAAAAAAGGGGGGGGGGTGATGGGAAGCTCTGTCATTTGTGGGACCCAGTGTGAAGTGAAATTGCAAGTCCCCTTGCTCAAAGTGTATTAAAAACTCTGAGACAGTGACATTGGCTCTCGCGTGAAGGTGGCATTTCTATACGTGGCCCTGGGCAGCTGCCCAAGCTGTAGCCCACGGAAACCTCGGCGGCTAGGAGGCGGCCACAGGAGTGTCGGCCCGGCCCTGGTAGCGTGCCCTCGGTCCCGGACATCCTGCGAGTGCTGCAGGAAGATCAATAGGGTCAGGGCTCACATACCTGCGGCCAGGAGCACCAGGTACCCGCACCGTCCCGCCAGCAACCTGCTTACCGAATGCATCCTGTGCCAACAACAGAAGCCGCGGCGCATGTGTCAAGTCAACGGGCACAGAGGCTAGCTAACCACAAGCCCGGCCCGAACGCCGGCTGCACCGTGTGCCCAGTGGGAGCGACGGCCCCACCCTGCCACCGACATCACCAGACTCTCCCCTGCCAGCGCAGCGGGGTTGGAGGTTGGAGCCAGGAGGCCAGGCGAGGGTGGAGCCTGAGAAGCCACCCTGGGGCTCTCCCTGCACAGAGGGCCCTGCAGCCCAGCCCCCCAGGCCCGTCACCAAAGACCTTTCCTGCCCCAGCGAGCAAGCGAGCGGGCGAGCAAGCGAGGAAGATGCAGAAGCACTCAACGGGCACTGATTCCACTACAAACTAGGGGGAAGCGCTGGAGATGCTAACCAACGCGCTGGAGATGCTAACCAACGCGCTGCAGATGCTAACCAACGCAGGGTCTTCTCACCAGAGGGGCAGGAGGTGACTTCTAGTTCCTTTGATATATATGTATATATATATATATATATATTTTTTTTTTTTTTTTCCCAGTGAGAGGTGTGTGTGTGTGTGTATGTGTTTTGCTGGGGATGGAACCCAGGGCCTCAAACCTACTAGCCAAGTGCTCTACCACTGACCTACATCCTCAGCCCTACAGTGAGGTTGCTGCGTGCATGCGTGTATCTTGTGTGTGCAGTATTGGAGATTGAACCCAGGGGAGTTCTACCTCGGAGCTACATCCCCAGCCATTTATTTATTTATTTATTTATTTATTTATTTATTTATCTGATACTGGGGATTGAACCCAGGGGCGGTCTACCTCCGAGCTACACCCCCCCCAACCCTCATCCCTTTTATTTATTTATTTATTTATTTATTTATTTATTTATTTATTTTGCGGTACCGGGGATTGAACCCAGGGGTGTTCTACCTCCGCGCTACACCCCCGGCCCTATTTTTTTATACTTTATTTTGAAACCAGGTCTCATGAAGTTGCAGAGGGCCTCACTAGGTAGAGAGAGAGAGAGAGCTGAGGCTGGCCGCGAACCCAGATCCTCCGGTCTCCGCCTCCCAAAGTACTGGGATTACAAGTGTGCGCCACCACGCCCGGCTCCTTTTTATTTATTTTTTGAAACAGACTCTCACTAAGTAGCTGAGGCTGTCCTCACACCTGTGATTCTCCTGTCTCAGCCTCCCAAGTACTGGGATTACAGGCATGCCCCACCACTCCTGGCTTATTTTTTTGTTTTCAAACAGATTCTCACTAAGTTGCTAAGGGCCTCACTAAGTTGCTGAGGCTGGCTTGGAACCTGCGATCCTCCTGTCTCTGCCTCCCAAATTCTGGGATTACAAGCGTGCGCCACCACGCCCGGTTTTCAGTGAGGTTTTTATTTATTTATTTATTTTGCGGTACTGGGGATTGAACTCAGGGGCATTCTACCTCTGAGCTGCACCCCCAGCCCTATTTTTTTATTCTTTATTTTGAAACTGGGTCTCACTAAGTTGTGGAGGGCCTCACTAAGTAGCTGAGGCTGGCCGCGAACCTGGATCCTCCTGTCTCTGCCTCCCAAGTACTGGGATTATAAGCGTGTGCCACCATGCCCGGCTTTCAGTGAGGTTTTTAAAAAGACCAACAGCTCCGAGTTTTCTAGAATGAATGGGGACAGGAGTTGGCGGACCCAGAGTCTGGTTAATAGAGAGTTGCCATAGATACGGTGTGGCGATTACACATTCTTCAAGACCCAGAACACAGTGCGTGGGTTTCAGGCCCACGGTGGTCCCGGCCTATCTATCTTCCCTTCTTTGTTGAGCATCTGGGGTCCCCTCCCTGGACGTCCGTGCCCAGCTTCCCCGGGCAGTGGCTCTGGACCGTGTGAGCACTGCAGGAGGGCTATATAGGCTTCCTGGGCCCAGTCTCCGTGCTCCCCATCCTTCCTCCCTGTCCCTCAGCTGGGACCAAGCAACACCCCAGGAAGCGTCACTGCCCTCCCACCCAGTCCGCCGCCCTGGCCCCCACTAGTCCCCACCTCCTCGTATCCAACTGTGGCAGCCCAACCCCACCAGGCTGGTCTCTGGTCCCTGGGCCTGGCACAGTGCCCGGTGTTTGGGAGTCCATCCAGACCCCTCCGCCCAGGTGGGAGGTGGGCTGGAGGCCCCTGCAGGCCCCATGCAGACAGCTCCAAGCCTCCTCCTACGGGGAGAGCCCCTGGGTCTCTGGCCTGAGAAGAGTTGACAGGTCCTTAATAGAAACAGGCCAGGGGGATGCCTGAGAGACACTACGCCCGGCCGAGAGGCAGCGGCTCCCATCAAAGCCTCATTTTTCTTCTTCCTCTTAGGCGCTGAAGCAATTTACATAAAGAGCCCCTCATGTGTCCTGTGTCTGCGACAAAGACGCATTTCTTACAGTGCTCCCCTTGGCTTCCCCAGACGCCGCCGCCAACAGAGCCGGGACCACTTCTCCGGTGTGTGAGGAGGGGTCTCAGGGACCACCCCAGCCTGGGTCACCCAGCCAAAATAACAACTGAGGCTTTTTTTTTTTTTTGCAGCACTGGGGATAGAACCCAGGGGCATTCTACCTCCGAGCTACACCTCCAGCCCTATTTTGTTTTCTTTATTCTGAAACAGGGTCTCACTAAGTTGCGGAGGGCCTCACTAAGTAGCTGAGGCTGGCCACGAACCCGGATCCTCCTGTCTCAGCCTCCCAAGTACTGGGATTACAAGCGTGCGCCACCACGCCCGGCGGCTTTGTTTTTTATTTTGGTGGTACTGGGGGTGGAACCCAGGGGCATTCTACTTCTGAGCTACACCCCCAGCCCTATTTTATTTTTTTATTTGGAAACAGGGTCTCACTAAGTTGCAGAGGGTCTAATTGCTGAGGCTGGCCTTGAACCTGTGATCCTCCTGTCTCAGCCTCCCAAGTACTAGGATGACAAGCCTATTCCACCACACCCAGCTTTATTATTTTTTCTTTTTTGCAGAGCTGGGGATGGAACCCAAGGCTTCCCACCTACCAGGCAAGTGCTCTACCCACCTCTCAACTACACTCCCAGCCCTCCATAATTTCTTAAAATAAAACCCAACCAAGCAGGGCGTGGTGGTGCACACCTGTAATCCCAGTGCAGTACAGCCCCCCAAGTCCTCTGGAAGATGCGATGACACTGGGGATGCTCTGGATCCCCGCCTTCGCCTCTTCTGTGCATCCACACTGGACAGGAACGCCACACATGGGCCCCACTCAGCGTGTTCTAGAACTTTCGCGGCAGCTTTTATCATGACCCTCAAGACTGTAAACTACCCGAACGTTCCTCCGAGTCGGAAGGGAAAGACAAACAGTGGTACAGCGCCCCCCCTTCTCCAGGCTTTTATTTTCCATGGTTTTAGTAACCTATGGCCAACCCTGGTCCAAAGATATTGAAAGGAAAATTCCGGAAGTCAAGAATTCACACATTTTAAATAACTTTTATTGCTGTCTATTGTTCTGATTGTCCTAGTTTATGATTAGTCATTAATCTCTTACTGTGCTTCATTTACAAATTAAACTTCATCCTAGGTATGTACATAGAGGAAATAACATACTATAGCTGGGCGTGGTGGCGCACACCTGTATTCCCAGTACTTGGGAGGCTGAGACAGGAGGGTCTCAAAATGAAAAGGCCTAGGAATGCAGCTCAGGGGTAGAACACTCCACTCCTGCGTTCAATCCCCAGTACCAAAAATGAATGAATGAATGAATGAATGAATGAATGAAATATTGAGAGTGTAACAGAGCAGGTCTCACCACCCCGTGAGCCAAGGGCATGCAGACTGACTGTCCCCATGGCCTTCACGCCTGTCGTAAGGCAGGACTTCATGGAAGGAGCGCGAGGCAGAGAAAAGCCACTCACCCCCATGACCAGGAAGCAAGAGAGAAAGAAGCCGGGGTCCCAGGATCCCCTCTGGAGACATGTCCTCAGAGACCGGAAGATCTCTCACTAGGCGCCACCTCTTAAAGGTTCTACCACCTCCCAGTAGCATCGAGCTGGGGCTCAAGCCTTGCACACATGAGTCTTGGGGTGCCTTGTAAGATCCACACATAAGCCAGGCGTGGTGGCCCATGCTTGTCATCCTAGTACTTGGGAGGTTGAGACAGGAGGATCGCAGGTTCGCGGCCAGCCTCAGCTACTCAGTGAGGCTCTCTTCAACTTAGTGAGACCCGGTTTCCAAAAAAGAATAAAAAATAGGGCTGGGGGTGTAACTCGGAGGTAGAATGCCCCTGGGTTCAGTACCAAAAAAAAAAAAAAGATCCATACATAAGCCGGCCGTAGTGGCGCACACCTCTAATTCCAGTACCAGTACTTGGGAGGCTGAGGCAGGAGGATCACAGGTTTGAGGCCACCCTTGGCAACTTAGCAACACCCTGACTCAAAATAAAATAAGAAGGGTTGGGGATGTAGCTCAGCAGTAGAGCATCCCCGGGTTCCATCCGCAGTACCCACCTCCTATACCCCCCAACACACAAACAAAACCCTACAGCACATACAGTGTAATACAATACAACAACGAAAAATATACCACTGCCTCACACAATGGGGACGAGCCTCAGAAACAGTGAGTGAGTAAAACCAGCCACACCTGCAAGGAGACACGACTGTCCCTGCGGCACGGGCACCGCGGGGACCGGGCTCAGTCACACAGGCGTGTGAAGATACCCTCGGCTGTTCACTGAGGAGTCACGCTCGACTCTGTGTGCAAGGCCAGGAAAAGCCGAAATGTGAAATAGGCTGGGGCGGTGGCTCGGCGGTGGAGCCTGTTTAGCATGCACGAGGCCCCGGGCTCAATCCCCACCCCACCCCAAAAAAGTAAAACACGGACCTCAGCCTCCTCGGCCTGGTCCTTTGCAAGGCCTTGCTCAGGGTAAGGCCAAGTGTTTCCTCTTCTCCTGGACCAATGGCAAAATGCACCTCCCCACCCCACAAAGAAGTTCGGAGGCAGGATGGCTAGTGTGATCAATGAAAGTCGAATGGAGGTGACGTGGTGATGTAGGGGAGAAGCTCTATGCATCTAGATGTCTGTCTGTCTGTCTGTCTCTGACATGCAGGCTTTTTTTTTCTTTCAGTACTGGGGATTGAACCCAGGAGCATTCTACCTCTGAGCTACACCCCCAGCCCTATTTTTAATTCTTTATTTTGAAACAGGGTCTCACTAAGTTGTGGAGGGCCTCACTAAGTAGCTGAGGCTGGCCGTGAACCTGCGATCTTTCTGTCTCAGCCTCCCAAGTACTGGGATTACAAGTGTGCGCCACCACGTCCGCTAGGCTATGCATTTTTATTCATTTACTTTTTGTTGTACTGGGGATTAAACCAGTCCTTTTTATTTTGAAACAGAGTTGCACTAAGTTGCCAAGGCTGGCCTCCAACCTTCGGTCTTCCTGTCTGAGCCTCCCAAGTATTAGGACTACAGGTGTGTGCCACCACACCCGGCTGACATGCGGGCACTTCAGATAACTGCTGCTCTGATATGCAGGCACTTCAGATGACTGCTGCTCTACCTGCTTGGCTTCCTGGATGACATCCATGAATAATCTTGCCTGCCCCTCATCAACACATGGCATGAATAAGGGATAATCCCTGTGTGAAGGTGATGGTATTTGGGGATGCTTGTTATACAGCACACATAGCCCATCCTGACTAGTACAACTGGCCTTCCAGTCCCTGACAACCTCTCTGGCTTTGTGAAATAGACACAGTCTGGTCATGGTTTCTGTGGATTCTGGGCGTGCTGGGATCCCATGGCTGTTCCTGAGTCTGTGATGTCCTGGGCCTCTGTACCTGCACCCAGCACACTCCTCCCTTCCTCATCCATCTCACCCTCTCCTGCTGCTGCTGGAGCGCAGGGCGTGCAGTCAGTGGTCAATCATTAGTTCCCACCGAATGAAGAAGAAAGGGAGGGAGACACACAACCTCTTGACCTCCAGCTCCTCCAGGAGTGACTTCAAGGGCATGCCCTGCCTGCGATCAGGGCCATGTGCAGTGCGGGAGGCTGCAGCCCTGCTCCATCTCCAGGGTCCCCCCGACAGTCTCTGCAGGCCCTGGGAGGCCCCCAGCTCCACAGCCCCTGTCCCACCTGTGTTTCTAAGGGCTGTCCCTCCAACCCCAGGGGCCTCCTGCAGGCTCGGGAAGGGAAAGCCGGAAGACACAGGACCCATCTGGGGCTGCTCCAAGGGGTGCCGCCGATTAACCTGTTTCAGATCATGTGAGCCGCAATCCCAGGGGAAGAACTTCTTTTCTAGAAAGGTCTCCAGTGGAGGCCGTGTGATTAATGATTCTGGGGCCCGGCCAGGGCCGTAGAATCCCAGCAACAAATGCTGGTGCGAGCCCCCCGGGGCAGGAGGGTTCCACGCACCCCCTCCATCTGCCCCGCATCAGGAGCCCTGCATCTGGCCCGGAGGACCTCGGTTCTCCCGCGTCGGTCCCCATCTGCGCTTCCTCCGTCCCAGCTGTACACTGAGCAGGACCGGCTCTGAGAAAGTGCCTGTTTTCCTAGGTGCTTCCACCCAACTTGGAGGTTCAGAGAGGGTAGGCCACTTACTCAAGGTCACACAGGAAAGCTGTGTTGACACACCAGACCTTTGCACACGCCACCCCTGGTCCAGTGCATCGGGGCACAGGGCAGGCACGCGCCTGTTGAATGCAAGGGTGAATGTTGGTACGCCGGCCCTGAGCAGGTGTAGGGCCAGGCCCCTTCTCCCCTTCCCTCTCTACCCGCAGGTCAGCCTCCAGCTCTTCTATCCCCCCAGGTTCCCTCCTGCTCAGCTCCCCCGGCCACCCATCAGCAACCTTGCCTCCTTGGCTTGGCATCCACCGGTGACTCCCCCGCACCGCCCCAGCTCCACACCCAGCAACACCAGCTGCAAGAGCTTCCGACACCGCCAGCCAAGCACCCGCTGAGGCCTGCGCCTGGCCCACTCGGCCACACCCCAGTCGTTGCCAAATGCCAAAAAGCCGAGTCACCCCCTCTCTAAGCCCCCTGTGACTTTTGTGTATGTGTGCGTGGCACTGGGGATTGAGCCCAGGGGCATTCTGCCTCTGAGTTACACCCCCAGCTCTTTTTATTGTGTATTTGAAAACAGGGTCTCACTAAATTGCAGAGGGTCTCGCTCAGTCGCTGAGGTTGGCCTCGAACCTGTGATCCTCTAGTCTCAGCCTCCCAAGTACTGCAATTAGAGGTGTGCGCCTCCACGCCTGGTTCACTGTGACTTTGCAACAGACACCTGTCCTGGATTGTTCCCCGGCCCCTGCCGCTGTGTGCACTGTGGCACTGGTGCTCTCCGCGTGGCTCAGGGTCCACAGCTGTCTCCTTTCTGATTCTATTACCATGCCCTCAGCAACTGGCGCATAGTAGGTGCTCAGAAAAAGCTAATGATGCGAGCTGGTGAATGTGTGATCCCAGAGGCAGAGTGTGGTGGTTGCACATGTGCCGGGGAGCTAAAAGCCGGGCAAGGACTCTGCCACCGTCCATCCTGGGCACTACTGGAAAGGACGAGGCTTGCTGTGTGCCAGGCGCTGGGCGGGGGCATTCAGCATGGGACACCTTGTTCAACCCTCAAGATAACACCGAGCTGCCACCACACCCCAAGGGAGAGATGGGGACACAAGCACAGAGAGGACAAGGGACTAGCGCAGGGTCACACAGCCAGGAAGTGGAGAAGCTGGAGCCCGATACCCGGTTGCCTGATCCCTGATCTGACTTCAAAACACAGGCCATTCCAAAGCAACGAGCTGCCTGTCTCCCAACACGCAGTTCTAGAAGCCCGGGGGTCTGGCAAGGTGCGCCATCTCCCGGGTCTCTCTCCTAAGCGCCCCCCAGCCATCTCCTATAGCCACGCCTTGCTGTGCCCCCCCCCGCACCAATCCCCAGGTTCTTCTGTTATTATTTATTTATTTATTTATTTATTTATGGTACTGGGGATGGAACCCAGGGGCATTCTACTACTGAGCTACCCCCCCAGCCCTATTTTATTTTTTATTTTGAAACAGCGTCTCACTAAGTTGCTTAGGGCCTTGCTAAGTGGCTGAGACTGGCCTCAAACCTGTGATCCTCCTGTCTCAGCCTCCCAAGTACTGGGATTACAGGCGTGCACCACCACGCCTGGCTTAATCTCCAAATTCTTTGGCCAAGAGCTGGGTGTGTGTGTGTGTGTGTGTGTTTGTGCGCGCGCGTGTGCGTGTGTGCGCATGCGTGCATGTGTGTGTGGGGGGGTGGTTCTCCCTGGCCTGGGGTGGCTGGGGCCAGGAGGGAAGAGGGTTTCTGGGCGGCACCTGGAACACACTGGATTTTAGCCTGAGACACTCCCTGCGGAGTGGAGGGCTCCTGCCACCAGCTGGCAGCTGAGGAAACGGAGGCCCTGGCTACACAAAAGGATTCCACCTCCAGCCCAGAGAAGCTACACCCCTGGCCTTTCCACCACGAGAGCGCTGAGCATGATGGGCAGCTGGCTATCCCTCCTCGAAGCCCACCGTGTGGCAGAAAGCTGTCTGTATCCCCAGCCCTGCCCGGCAGGGACTCCAATGAGCCCTCAGCAGATGTCTGCTGGGTAGAATACAGTTATCCATTCATTTCCACTGTGCAATGGTCCCCTGGCCCGCCTCCTCCAGGAAGCCCCCCTGAACAGCTCACCCCGCAGCCCTGAGCACCCAGAGCTGCAGTAAGTAGAGCATTCACCCCTGACTTGTTTTCACCCCAGATCCAAATGGGAGCTTGGTCAACCTCGCTGCTCACTTGCCTCCAGGGACGGAGCACTGACTTCCGTCCCAGCCCTCCACTGGGCTCCCACTGGGCGCGAGTCTCTGTGCCAGGTGCCAAGGGCAGCAGCAGCAGCAGGGATGGGCACAGCCTCTGCCCTCGAAAACAAGCGCAGAACATTCTAGGTCAGCCAGGTCCCCTCTGGGTAGCTCCGCTCTTGGCAAACCTCACCCCAGAATGTGAGGATGTGGGGAACTCTTCCCAGTGAACTGAGAAAGCAGGTCACCAAAGTGTGCAGGCTGAATGCAACATCGCTTCTGCCTTAGAAGAATGTGGAGCCCAGCACGGTGGTGCGTGCCTGTATTCCCAGTGCCTGGGAGGCTGAGACCGGAGGATCGCAGGTTCGAGGCTAGCCTCAAGCAACTCAGCAAGACCCTCAGCCACTTAGCCAGACCCTGTTTCAAAATAAAAATAATAAAAAGGGCTGGGGGTGTAACTCAGTGGGAGAGCACCCCTGGGTTCAATTCTCATTAACACACACACACACACACACACACACACACACCCCAAAAAACAAAACAAAAACAGAAGAATGTGTACCCCTGCCTGCTTCTGGAGCAACTAGGCCCGTGTGGTCCAGCCACTGAGGGAAGGGGGAGTTGCCGGGAGTCTTATTTTCTCAGTTCTGTTTACTTGCTGAATTTTCTGCAATGAGTTGGGCATGGGGGCATATGCCTGTAATCCCAGTACTTGGGAGGCTGAGACAGGAGGACGTCAGGTTTGAGGGCAGTCTCAGCCACTGAGTAAGGCCCTGAGCAACTTAGTGAGGCCTTATTTCATTTTTAATTTATTTATTTATTGCGGTACCAGGGATTGAACCCAGGGGCGTTCTACCTCCGAGCTACACGCCCAGCCCTATTTTTTATACTTTATTTTGAAACTGGGTCTCACGAAGTTATGGAGGGCCTCGAGTGAGGCCTTGTTTCAAAATAAAAAATAATACCTGGGCGTGGTGGCGCACGCTTATAATCCCAGTACTTGGGAGGCTGAGACTGGAGGATCCAGGTTCGTGACCAGCCTCAGCTACTTTTTTTTTTTTTCGGTACCGGGGATTGAACCCAGGGGCGTTTTACCTCTGAGCTACACCCCCGGCCCTATTTTTTATACTTTATTTTGAAACCGGGTCTCACGG
>PVJS01000207.1:0-95002 GCA_004027185.1 Glis glis | reverse complement strand
AACCCGGATCCTCCAGTCTCCGCCTCCCAAGTACTGGGATTACAAGCGTGCGTGTGTGCCACCACGCCCAGCCAGCCTCAGCTACTTAGTGAGGCCCTCTGCAACTTAGTGAGACCCTGTTTCAAAACAAAGAATAAAAAATAGGGCTGGGGGTGTAGCGTGGAGGTAGAATGCCCCTGGGTTCAATCCCCAGTGCCGCCAAAAAATAAAAAATAAATAAAAAATAAAACCGGGCTGGGGGTACAGCTCAGAGGTAGAATGCCCCTGGGTTCCATCCCCGGCACCACAATAAGAAGGAAGGTAGGTAGGTAAACAAAGGGCTGGGGGTGAAGCTCAGACATAGAATACCCCTGAGTTCAATCCACAGTATCAAAAAGAAAAAAGAAAAAAAAAAAGAATGCGTTTTCTGCAATGAAGATGTCTTATTTGTCACTGGGTGGAGGGTCTGCCAGCGGGCGCCTCCCTAGCTGGGCGGGAGTCTGTGTTGGAGAGTGAGCAAGAGATGAACCCCGGCCACCTCCCAGGCTGCACCACTCTGCTCAACATGGGACTGGGCATACAGGAAGAGCATAATAATAGCACCTGGGCCGTGTTCTCACCTCTGCGGGCCTCTCTACCCTTATGTGAACAATGAGGGTCATGATTGATTCAGCACTTGTGAGCATTAGCTGTTCCCCCCAACCCCAAGACCCCTCAAGATCCCTAAACTTTGGATCCAGAGACAGAGCAATGTTTAGGCCCCCCCCCTCCCTAAATCCGAATCTGACTTTGTTCCTGTCCAGTCTTTTTTTTTTTTTTCAATACTGGGAATTGAACCCAGGGACACTCTTATCTTGAGCTATATACCTCCAGACCATTTATTTTTGGTGTGTGTGTGGTACTGGGGATTGAACCCAGGGGCATTCTATCTCTAAGATACACCCCCAGCCCTTTTTTTAATGTTTTGTTCTGAAACAGGGTCTTGCTAGGTTGCTGAGAGTCTCACTAAGTTGCTGAGGCAGTCCTTGAACCTGGACCCTCCTGTCTCAGCCTCTCAAGTACTGAGATTACAGGTGTGTACCACCATGCTTGGCTTGCTTTCTTCTTTTTTTTTTTTTTTTTTTTTTTTTTTTTTTTTTTTTTTTGGTGCTGGAGATTGAACCCAGAGGCATTCTTCTACTTCTTTTTATTTTGGTGCTGGGGGTTCAACCCAGGGGCATTCTACCTCTGAGCTACAGCCCCAGCCCTATTTTACTTCTTATTTTTAAACAAGGTCTCACTAAGTTGCAGAGGGCCTTACTAAGTAGCTGAGGCCCTTACCTGTGATCCTCCTGTTTCAGCCTCCCAAGTACTGGGATTACAAGCCTGAGTCACCAAGCCCAGCTGAGGCATTCTACTTCTGAGCTATACCCCCAGCCCTATTTTATTTTTATTTTGAAACAGTGTATCACTAGGTTGATGAGAGTCTCACTACTTGCTGAGGCTGGCCTCGAACCTGCGATCCTCCTGTCTCAGCCTCCCAAATACTGGGAATGACAGGCGTGCGCCACCATGCCTGCCTTATTTATTTTTTATTTTGGAAGCAGGGTCTCACTAAGTTGCCCAGCCTGGCCTCGAACCTACAATCCTCCTGTCTCAGCCTCCCAAGTACCAGGATTACAGGCATGCACCACCATGCCCAGCTTTCTCCCTAGTTTAAACTTTCCAGGGCTCCCCAGTGCCCCCAAATAACCCCTTTGCTCTGCATTCGAGGTCCTGCAGCCTCTGACTCCTGCTCTCTCCTCCAACCTCCTTCCTGCCCAAGCAGCTCAGCCTGCTTGGGCATCAGCTGGGCTGCTTCATGCCCCTGGGCCTTTGTATACACCAGTCCCCCAGAACAGACTCCCCCTATTCATCCTTCAAAGCCTTGCCCAGGATTAGCCCCATGAAGCCCCCCATCCCCTACCCACCCCCTGAGCACACATTGATCGTCGCTCTGGACTGCAGTGAGGGGTGATTCGTCTGTCTCCTACCAAACCAGACGGCGACAGGGACGGGGCCTCTTGTCTTTGCTTTAAATCTCTGGTGCCCAGATACTGCCTGCAGACAAACAGGCACTCAGGACGGTCTAGATGACAGGTGGGTGAGTCGGTAAACAACATCTGCACAGCCCTTTACAGTTTAGCAAGCCTTTTCCTGTCCATCTCCCCAGCCTCCTCTCGCCCAGGGAGGTTTGGAGATACCATCCCTGCTATGGGCACTGCCTTGGTAGAGCCTGCAGGCTTCGGACCCCTCCTCTGTGGCCAGGAGCTGGGGTCTGCCGGGAGCCTCCAGCTGGGACCCCCTTTCATCGGGAAGCCAGCCGTTTTCTTTGCCGAGGGGTCCCTGGAGAGAGCCTGGCAGGTGCCCAGGTGGTGGCCCTGCGGGTAAGGCTCGGTGACGGGCCTGCCATCCTGCCTAGAGCTTCTGGGATGCGGCCGGCTGGAGCGTCAGCTCCACCAGCGAGTCTTGGTAACAGTTGCTATGTAAAACGCTCGGAGGGGGAATTTACTGTCAGCGTTAATAATAGATGAAGGTTTCAGAATTTTTGATGCCTTACGTTCTAAGCCGTTTGATTTATAATGTCTCTGGAAAGGGAGTGATGAGGGTGGGGGCGACGGAGAAGGCTTGGAGGCATGAGGCTGGGGAGCTCATCCCCCTGCACCTTTGACAGATGGGGAAACCGAGGCCCGCTGGGGCAGAGCGACTGAGCCGCGTGACTCTGGGATGCCAGGACCCGCGGAGACTTCCGATGGCCCACGCTGCCCGCATGCAGGTGGGGGAAACCGAGGCCCGGCGCCTCCCGCCCCGCGCCTGGGGCTGTTTTGATGAATTAGTGCTTCTCCTTTTAGCGCGAGCAGGTGTATCTCAAGTCGTCTCCGGAAGCGGCGTTGATGGGCGCCCGCGGCGGGCTGGGTGGCACTGATTACGGGCGCCGCCGAGACAGAACGCGGTTCTGACTCCCCTTCGGCTTAGCTGCAAGTGGGGCTGCCGCGGAGTGGAGGGGTCCTCGGCGGAGAGCAGGAGGCGGTGGGGGCGGGAGGTGGGCCAGGGGGTCCCACAGCCCCCGAGAAAGCCACACAGCATGGGGGGTGGAGGAAGGGAGAGTGTGGGCAGGACAGGGACAGCCTGCAGGCCCCGGGGGCTCCCTGGAGGTGGCCACCTTCTGGGCCTTTGCCCCCGCTGCTCTCCGAACCTGCGGCTCACTTCTGCCTCCTCAGTAGCCTTGACTTTCAGGTCCTGGCTCAGGAAATCCACCCCAGCTCTGCGGCCCAAAGAGCTCGCTCTCCTCCCATCCCCAAGACAGTCTTAGGACCAGAGAACCCAGGCATGGGGTCAGGAACCCCCAAACCGACTGTGCTCCTCACTTGCACAGCTCCCCCACCTACAAACGGGTGTAAAGGGGCTCCCTGCCTCATTCCTCAGCCACCTCATTTCTCCCCCACCCAGCTCCAAGCATGGGGGACTGGGCCTGCCTCTCTCTGACCTCTCTGCAGAATAGAGAAGGCGACCGACCCTGCGGGGACAAGGTGAGGTGTACCCGGGGCCCGGTGCTCGGCGCAGCCAGGTGCACATGCGGAAGCCCCTGCAGACACTGCGCAGGGCCCCCAAGCCAGGTGCGGTGGCGCACGCCTATCATCCCAGTACTTGGGAGGCCGAGACAGGAGGATCACGGGTTCAAGGCCAGCCCTCAGCAGCTTAGCGAGACCCTATTTCAAAATAAGAAATGAAAGGGCCGGGGTGTAGCTCAGAGGTAGAACGCCTCTGGGTTCAATCCCTAGAACCACACACACACACGTAAAAAGGGCCCACACACTCGGAAGGGCTGTGGGCATATCATGTCCTTAATAGTGAGGACACATTCTGAGCAGAACACCAATCTTGTGGGTGGGTGAACCTTGCTCGGCGGGGACACTGAGGCCTGGGCACCTCGTCAGGCAGAGACCACTCCTGTCACCTCTAAGCAGCCCCGCTCAGCCCTGGCCGCCTCCCCGCGTTACTACCTGCAGGGCTTGCTCTGCCCCCCCCCCCCAGGACTTCGGCTCCACACACGGGACGACATTTGCCTGTCTTGCACAGGCCAACATGTAGTGGGTACCCAGGAAGCACCGAGGCTGAACAGATGGGATCCAGGCTGAGAGGGTGAACTCGGCGGCACACCTTCCCAGCCCCCGTGGAGAGGCCCTGATGGGCGGCATGGGTGGAGGCGTGCACAGAATCCTGGGCTCACCCCCTTTCTGATCAAGTCCCCTTTAGTCTCCTCAAGCACCCATCACTCATCCATTCATGCCAGGCATCCTTGGGCACCCCTGCCAGGCCCGGTGATGGGTGTCAGAGCTCCTGTCCCCAGAGAGCAGGGACAGACAGACCCGACAACAGCTCCCAGGGTGTTGCACTGGCCGTCCCTGCACTCTGCGGTGGATTGGGCTCAGGCCAGGACCAGATGCATTGAGGGCTGCTCCGGGTCGACAGGTCCCAGGTAAGCTGCAAATAACTTCTTGAAGCCAGGTGCAATGGGGCAGGCCTAGAATCCCAGTACTTGGAAGGCTGAGGCAGGAGGACTGCAGGTTCAAGGCCAGCCTCAGCAACTTGGTGAGACCCTTGGCAACTTAGTGAGACCCTGTTTCAAAATGAAAAACAAAAAGGGCTGGGAGTGTATCTCCCAGGCAAGCGAGCTTTACGGGGTCTTGGGTCCTCACTGCTGTCAGGGTCATCGGGCCCCAGAGGGCAAGGGGTCCCTTGGGGAGGCCATGTCTAGCTCTGACGTGGGGAGGACACAGGTCCTCTGGAGGGCGAGGGGGGTGTCTGGTGGAAACACCTCAGTGTGGAGGGCTCTGTCCACCCAGGCTCCACCGTCCCCGCCCTCTGCCCTTCAGCCAGGCAGAGCTGGGCAGGTCAGAGAGGGTGGCCACTGTGTCCTGGCAAACAGAAAATGCTAGCTCGCCCTGCCAGGCGGCCAGTGCCCAATGCTCCCCTCGTGTCCCTGTCCAGCTCCAGCCCTGTCCCCACCCCGAAGCAAAGCCACTAGAAGCCTCGAGCCCACTCAATCGCCATTTACCATTCATTCCTTCCTTCAGCAAAGCAGACACTAAGTGCTAGGCCCTCTTCAGGCTCACAGGGCAGAGTTGGGGTGCTGCCAGGTTCTTGGGGTGACAGTGCTAAACCAGGGCAGCAGGATTGGGATGGGAAGGTCCAGGCCCTGGGAGTGCAGAGGAGACCTCTAACCTGCACAAAGGTCAGGGAGGCTTCCAGGGGGAAGGGACATCTGTGCTGCCAACTGCGTGGCGTGCTCAGCCCAGATGGGGGGCTTCTGGGTCCTAGTCACCAGCCCTCTCTGAGTGCCCATACTCCTTCAGGGCGGTCCCCCAACCACTGCTGATAATGGTCCAGGCACCAGGAGCCAAGCAGGAATGGGTAAGGACTGCCAGCGAGTCATTATGGCTGTAATAAGAGTGATAAGCGAGTCGGGCATGGTGGTGCATGCCTGTAATTCCAGTACATGGGAGGCCAAGACAGGAGGATCACAGTTTTTTTTGTGTGTGTGGTCCTGGGGATTGAACCCAGAGGCATCCTACCTTTGAGCTACACCCCCAGCCTGATTTTATTTATCTCGAATCAGGGTCTCGTTAGGTTGATGAGAGTCTTACTACTTGCTGAGGCTGTCCTCGAACCTGGGATCCTCCCGTCTCAACCTCCAAGTACTGGGATTACAGGCGTGTGCCACCACACCCGGCTGAGGATCACAGATTTGAGGCCAGCCTTAGCCACTTAGAAAGATCCTGTTTCAAAATAAAAAATAAAAAGGGCTTGGGGTGTAGCACAGAGGCAGAACACCCCTGGGTTCAATCCCCAGTATAACCCCCCAACTTGGTCAGTGCGCTAACCTGACTTGTCGTGGGATGCAGAAGGGAAGAGAAGACAGGCATAGGGGCCTGTCATGGGATACCTTTGTGCAAAACGGAAAAAGACACGCCCGTCCCCAGGCTGCACAGCATGGCCAATGGCTGGGTTTCTGCCAGGAACCCTTTTGCAGTGTACAACTACACACTTTGCTCCCAGATTCAGGTCAGCACCGGAGGCCTTTCCTCAAACAGGTCTCTCCTTGCCTTTTTTTTTTCTTCTCAGTACTGGGGATTGAACCCAGGGGCATTCTACCTCCAAGCGACACCCCCCCAGCCCTATTTTTAATTCTTTATTTTGAAACAGGGTCTCACTAAGTTGCGGAGGGCCTCACTAAGTAGCTGAGGCTGGTCGCGAACCCGGATCCTCCGGTCTCAGCCTCCCAAGTACTGGGATTACAAGCGTGTGCCACCACGCCCGGCTCTCCTTGCCTTTCTAACCACCCAGCCCAAGGGTGAGAATTTCTCAAGATCAAATGTAAAGTCTGTGTGCACGTTTCTCAAGAGGATTCAGAACTTTTTCTTTTTTCTTTTTTTTCAATTTCCAAAGTGTCCACAGTCCCTCGGGTGTAGACTTGAATTTGGAACCAGGGCCTGGGATAGAGTGGTGTGGAAGGGACTTATTAGAGCCTGGAGAGGGTTCGTATGTATTCAGGGCACCAGGCATTGTGGTACACACCTGTAATCCCAGTACTTGGGGGGGGGCTGAGACAGGAGGATCACAGGTTCAAAGCCAGCCTCAGCAAGTAGTGAGACTCTCATCAACCTAGCGAGACCCTGTTTCCAAATAAAAAATAAAATAGGGCTAGGGGTGTCGCTTGGAGGTAGAATGCCCCTAGGTTCAATTTCCAGCACCACCAAAAAAAATGTATTCAAGGACACAAACACCTGTCATTTCAGTTCTCAGATGGTAGACTTCAGGTTCTGAGCACCAAAACAACATAGGCGGCTTGTGAAAGGGCAGACTGCTGGGCCCCATCTTTAAGATTGATGATTTGAGGGTGGCCTGAGCTGAGGACTCAGCCCTTGGTACAAAGGCGGTTTGCGGTGCCTGCCAAGACCCTCAAAGCTCTGATTTTATACACTAGCTTTACTGTATGCTGCTCTTTTCTTTAGGTGTTGTTGGGGAGCAATGTGTGTACCCCAAGTCCCATGGAACCCCCAAAGCACCCGTGTGTAACTGTGCAGCCCATCCCCTGACTTTAACTCCTTTGAGGTTTGTAGGCCTGCTCCAGGGTAGATGCTGGGTTAGTCCTCTCCCTTCTGTCACTCCTGTCCCCAGCCCTCAAGCGAGAGCAAGGCCTGGGAGATGTGCCACAAAGAAGCTGCTGGGCCCCAGGTCTGGCCCCAGTGGGCGCCCTCACCCCAGGCCTCTGCGCCCAGTTTCTGGGGCAGGGCCAGCCCGCGGGCTCCTCGTCGGACCAGACAGTGAGCCATTCACCAAGGGCACACACCAAACCAGGCTCGTCTGGCCTGGGGTGCAGGCCAGACACTCAGCCCATGCCCCGGCGGTGGAGACAAGCCCCGCTGTGTCTGGGTGTGAAGGCCCATCTGTCTCCCTCCCAATTCCCAGCGCCCAGCACAGGGGCCAGCCAAGGAAACTGCAGGGTAGTCTCATGAATGGCTGCATTCAGCAATATAAATTAAGCGCCTACTGTGTGCCAGGCCACAGACAAGCCCTACCCAGACCACACTCGGTTTGGTGCAATGAAGGATGCAGAAAAAGGCCCAATGAAGCAGAGACAAGTGGTCAGCAGAGGAGGGCCAGGAAAAAAAAAAAAGACAGGGAGTGCCCAAGAACAGAGAGCGACGTGCAAAGGCCCAGTGGTGGGAAGGGGAGGGAGAAGCCAGCCTGGTAAACACGGGGCCGACTCCTGGGGACAGGTCCCCAAGTGCCATAATGAGGAAGAGGCTGCGGGGCTGTCACTCTCAGACTCCGAGGACCAAGAGAAACTGCGAAGAGGAAGCCCGGGGCATCAGGCATCCTTTGTTCGGGGGCGCCATCTAGGAGCCCCTTCCCCCCCCCCCCGGAGTCCCGGAAGCCCCGCCCCTTCCCAGCTCGCCGGCCACAAGCGCCAATCCGCGACGAGCCTCGCCCCGTGCCCCGCCCACGCGAGCTAGCCACGCCCCCTCCGCTCGCCTGCCCCGCCCCTCGGTAGCGTGGCCACCAATCAGGGCCGGCGGTCTGGGCTGGGGGCTGGGGCCTGTGCGAACACAAAAGGCAGGAAATACAAGAAGTCTCGGGCGCCGTAACCATGGCTACCTGCGCCCTGGTCCCGCCCCGCGCCCAGCCCGACCTGCCCGCGGGCTTCCGTAGGTGCCTCGTCTCCACCCCTCCTCAGGCTGCAAGACCCCAGGACTCCACTCCCTCGCCTGTGAAATGGGGTCACAGTTTGCCCAGGACTGAATTCACTCATACTTCAACATTTATTGAGCGCCTACTGTGTTCAGGAGCTAGAGATCCACCACTCAAGGCATTTAAAAAAAAAGAAACCTGCCCTCGGGCGGCTTGTGCTGGGTGAATGCAAGGGTGCCCATAAGCAAGAACCTGTCAGTAAATTGTACAGACTGGTAGATGATACTGCGTGCTGTGGGGAAAACATTTGCTAAAGGGGAGGGAAAATGAGAGGGAGGTTTGTAGCTTTTAAATAGGATGGTCTGAGGCAGGGCCAGTGGTGCCCGCCTGTAATCCCAGTATGGGGGAGGCTGCGACAGGAGGATCGCAGGTTCCAGGCCAGCCTCAGCAACTTAGAGATCCTCAGCAACTTAGCCAGACTGTTTCAAAATTTAAAAAGAATATAGGTCTGGGGGTGTGGCTCAGAAGCAGAATATCCCTGGGTTCGATTTCCAGTACAAAAAAAATAAAAAGGATGGTCTAGTAGGCCTTATCAAGGGAAAGGGAATTAACTAGAACAAGTGGCCAGTACCCACAAATGCCTTGGGGCAGTACTGTTCAAGACAGCAAGGACCCACAGCTGGGTGCTCCAGGGGAGAGAGGTCCGGGAGGTGACAGCAAAGAGACAAGTCTCTTTGGGGCTGGCCCCAGCAGGTGCTCAGCCCAGTCCATACCTGTCACTTCTCTTCCCTTTCTTTCTTTCTAGCCCTTCCTCCTCTTCTCTTTCTTCTCTTCTCTTCCTATGCTTCCTCTCCCCTCCCACCAGTTTGGCCTCGGATGAACAAGTTACAGCAACAATCTCTCTGCAGTATGAGTCTGCAGGACCTCAGACCCGGGTCACTGGTCTGGGTGACGACCGGCTGGAGGGGCCAAGGCAGACCAGAGTCCAGGAGGCAGGCTCTCAGCCTTGGCACGGGCCCTCCCCCTCCGCCAAGCATGCCCTTCCCAGACTTTCCCTTCTGACAACTCCTTCCGCCACCAAAGGCCAACCAAATGTCCCCTTCTCCTGGGGAAGCCTGGGCTACCACTCCCTGAGCTCCCCGCCACACAGACCCCATCTCAGCCCTGAACACACCCCCTCCCAGAGTAGGGGTCAGCTGCTATGTGGCAGAAAGGCCAACAGGAGGGCACTCATGGATCACCAGAGGCCGGGAAGACAAAACCCGCCATTGTCGGCTGATGTGTCAGAAGCGCATGCGGGCCTCTTCTCCCTAAGTGGTGGATGGAGAGGAACGGAGGCTGTCCAGAAACGGCCACCTGAAATAACAGAGAGCCCTGAGAGATGAGAGGTTTGCAGCCGGGCGTGGGGCGCATGCCTGTGATCCCAGGACTTGGGAGGCTGAGATACGCAAAAGCCCTGGCAAGCAAAAGCCCACAAAGACCAGGGTGCAGGGAGGCTGCGGCTCCCACTCAGACCCCCCACCCCCCGGCCTCTGCAAGGCCCACAGGGCTGGGTGTGAAGAGTCAGGGCCGAGGGGCTCAGCCTCTGGCTGCAGTACCTCCAGACAGTAGTTACCAGGGGCCAATGTGCCCCTTCGCAGATCACCTGGATCCTTGCTCCCTCATCTGTAAGTGGGGCTAGAAATATGTTGCCGGGTTGAATAGAACGGTTAGTGTGAGAAAAGTGCTTACAACAGGGCTTGGTGGTATGGCCTTGGGTCTCCTGATTAGAAAGACCAACAGTCAGCCCGCACCGAAGTGCACGCTTGTCATCCCAGTACTTGGGAGGCTGAGACAGGAGGATTGCAGGTTTAAGGACAGCCCCAACAACTTAGTGAGGCTCTCAGCAACTTAGCAAGACCCTGTTTCAAAATAAAATAGGACTTTGGGGGGTGGAGCTCGGAGGTAGAATGCCCCTGGGTTCAATCCCCAGCACCACAAAACAAAACAAAAGCCCATTCCCATACCCTGGAGCCCCTGCTGGACTACATTCCCCAGCCTCCCTGTGGTCAGATGGTGTCACATGACTGAACTCCAGCCAATGGAATGTGAGCAAGAGCAATGCTCCTTACACACCTGACCCTCCACAGTGGGCCAGCTCCTAGACACCAGACCAGATCCCACCACCAAGGAGCAACTACCTCCCAAGCAGAAACACTTGCCACCATCACGTATGAAGAATAAACATCCAGTCGGGCATGGTGGCGCACGCCTGTAATCCTAGTACTTGGGAGGCTGAGACATCAGCAACTTAGCAAGACTCTCAGCAACCTAGCAAGACCCAGTTACAAAACCAAAAATCAAAAGGGCTGGGGTTGTAGCTCAGAGGTAGAATGCCCCTGGGTTCAATCCCCAGTACCACCAAAAAAAAAGAACAAATTCCAGAAACGCCATGTTGGCTTGTTACTGCAGCTAGCCTAACCCTAAGACATTCCTCCATCCCCTCTCTTACTTGCTCCTTCAAGAAATATATAGGAGCTACATGTAGCTGCCTGGCACACAGAGAGGGGCGATAAAGGGTAGTGGTGAGGGCTGGGATGTGGCTTACCAATGAAGCAGGAGGCCCTAGGTTTTATCCCCAGCTTGGGGGGTAGGGGGACTCCCTGCAAAGACCATCCTTAGTCCCAAGACGAAGGGGAGAGACAGAGGTCATGGCAGAGGTGAAAGTCCAGGGCGGGAGGGGACTTGGAACTTCTGGGTTCTTGGAACCCAAGAGAATATAAGATGAGGCCAAAGTGATCCATCTCCATCACATCCCCTTTCTGAGCCTCAGTTTCCTCATCTTTAAAATGGAGTCCAAGCTGGGTGTGGTGGTGCATGCCTGTTATTCCAGGACTTGGGAGGCGGAGATAGGAGGATTGATGGTTTGAGGCCAGCCTCAGCAACTTAAGGAGACCCTGATTCAATTTTTTTTTTTTTTTTTGCGGTACTGGGGATTGAGCCCAGGGGCATTCTACCTCTGAACTATACCCCCAGTCCTATTTTATTCTTTATTTTGAAACAGGGTCTTGCTAAGTTGCGGAGGGCCTAAGTAGCTGAGGTTGGGCGTGAACCTGTGATCCTCCTGTCTCAGCCTCCCAAGTACTGGGATTACAAGCGTGTGCCACCACACCCGGCTCAAAATTTTTAAAAAATTAAAAAATAGGGCTGGGGTATAGTTCATGGGTATAATGGCCCTGGGTTCAATCCTCAGTACCAAAATAAAATAAAATGGGGCCAGATGCCGGTTCAGGAGGTGAGCAGGCCATGCCGGGGCCTGGAGGCAGGAGCAGGGATCAGGGAGCTGCTGCTATTAGGGCTGCTGCAAGGACTGTCTCCAGCGGAAGAGCTATTAGGCAGCCGCCAGCGGAAGCGCTGGCTCTCAGGGGAGGCGGGCAGGACCATCCCCGGAGGCAGCTCAGGCGAGCTGGTGCTACAAACGGGAACTCTCTGCTGACGGGCAGGGGCTGGCCTCCATTCAGACTCTTTGTGGACAGGTGCAGTGGAGCTGGGCGCTGCGGGGATGGAGGGGAGGCCAGGAGGCTACCTGGGACTGCCGGCTGCGCACCTACTGCCGGCTCCCTCCCCAGCAGGAACAAACACGTCAGATCTGGGAGGTGTGCTTGTCAGCAGGTGCCTAAAAGGACACAGGCAGGCAGACAGGTGTCACATTAGGAGCTGAAGCCCCCAGTGAACTGCAGCAAGAACATGTCACTCCCTCGACTTACATACTTGCTGTGGCTCCCTAGCTCCCTGCTGCCGGCATTCAAGGCTCCCTATGACCCAAGCCAGCCTCTGTCACGCCAGCCCTACGACCACACAACCACTGCTCCAAAGCCATGTTTCCCGTGCACTGTTCCTTGGCCAGGTATGCTAGCCTTGCCTCCCACCTCCTGTATCTTTCTTTTTTTCTTTTCTTTTTTTTTTTGCGGTACCGGGGATTGAACGCATTGAACGCAGGGGCGTTCTACCTCCGCGCTACGCCCCCGGCCCTATTTTTTATACTTTATTTTGAAACCGGGTCTCACGAAGTTGCGGAGGGCCTCACTAAGTAGAGAGAGAGAGAGAGAGAGAGAGAGAGAGAGAGAGAGAGAGACAGGGAGAGAGAAAGAGAGCTGAGGCTGGCCAGGAACTCGGATCCTCCAGTCTCTGCCTCCTAATGGGATTACAAGCGTGCGCCACCACGCCCAGCTCCTGTATCTTTCTTATCATTTAAATTTTGTATGTGGTACTGGGGATTGATCCCAGGGGCATTCTACCTCTAGCTATACCCCCAGCCCTATTCTTCTTCTTCTTCTTCTTCTTCTTCTTCTTATTATTATTATTATTATTATTATTATTTTGAATCAGTGGCTTGCTAAGTTGCTGAGGGGCCTAAGTTACTGAGGCTGGCCTGGAACCTGCGATCCTCCTGTCTCAATCTCCCAAGCACTGGGATTACAGGCGTGTGCCACCACGCCAGCTGCCCAGCCCTATTTTATTTTGAAACAGGGTCTCACTAAGTTGTCACAGACTGGCTTCGAACCTGGGATTCTCCTGCCTCAGCCTCCCAAGTACTGGGATTACAGGTGTGTGCCACCACACCCAGCTTTTTTCTTTCATCTTTTAAGAACAACCTGGAGTTCTGATCCTGCCTGAGTCACCGAGGTAACCAAGGAACCATCCCTTCCTGCTCCTTGGCTCGCTCACCAGTAACATATAGAAGTGATTTCCTACTTCACACGGTTGTTGGTGCAAATGAAATGTTGACAACAGATGTAAAAAGCATGTGAGAGCAGGTGGCACAGGTATTTATTTATTTTCCTGTGGTACTGGGGATTGAACCCAGGGGCATTCTACCCCCAAGCTGCACCTCCAGCATCCCCCCCCTTTTTAAATTCTTTTTTGTGTGTGTGGGGCACTGGGGATTAAATTTAGGGGCATTCTACCTCTGAGCTACACCCCCAGCCCTATTTTTTATTCTTTATTTGAAACAGGGTCCCACGAAGTTGCGGAGGGCCTCACTAAGTAGCTGAGGCTGGCCACAAACCTGGATCCTCTGGTCTCAGCCTCCCAAGTACAGGGATTACAAGTGTGCACCACCACGCCCGGCTACCCACCCACCCCACTTTTTTGAAACAGGGTCTTGCTACATTGCTGAGAGTCTTGCTACATTGTCCTCGAACCTGCAGTCCTCCTGCCTTAGCTCCCAAAGTACTGGGATTGCAGGCATGCACCACCACACCCGGGTATAAGATAGGTATCTAAAAAGTAGACCTGGGCCGGGTGTGGTGGCACACATTTGTAATCCCAGTACTTGGGAGGCGGAGACCGGAGGATCCGGGTTTGCAGCCAGCCTCAGCGCTCTCTCTCTCTCTCTCTCTCTACTTAGTGAGGCCCTCCGCAACTTTGTGAGACCCAGTTTCAAAATAAAGTATAAAAAATAGGGCCAGAGGCGTAGCGCGGAGGTAGAACGCCCCTGCGTTCAATCCCCGGTACCACAAAAAAAACCAAAAATTTAAAAAGTAGACCTGGAACTGGGCATGGTGGTGCACGCCTGTAATCCCAGTACTTGAGAGACTGAGACAGGAGGATTGCAGGTTCGCGGCCAGCCTCAACCACTTAGCATGACTCACAGCAACCTAGCAAGAAATCGTTTCAAAACAAAAAAATAAAAATAGGGCTGGGGGAATAGCTTGGAGGTAAAATACCCCTGAGTTCAATCCCCAGTACTGCAAAAAAGATAAAAATAAAAAAGTAGAACTGGGCTGGGGTGTGGCTGGGTGGTAGAGCATTTGCCTAGCATGTGTGAGGCCCCAAGTTCCATCTCCAGCATGGCAAAAAAAAAAAAAAAAGAAAGAAAAGAAAAGAAAAAGCAGACAGAAACAAAAACAAAACACCCACAACACAACCCCAAAGACTTCCACCTTCTTGCAGCAGCGCCTCCTCCAGGAAGCCTTCCCTAACCACACCCTGACTGCACCCCCCCCACATTGCCTGGGGGTTCAGGGTCCTTTTGCTGGTCCCTCAGCTTCCTGAGAAGCCTTTGGTATGGCAGCATCCAGGGCAACAGTGACTTATTTGGGCATCTGCCCATTGTCTCATGAGCCTGTGAAGACTTTGAGAGCACGGACACCCTGGTGGTGCCAGGTCACGTGGCCCGTGTGAGATGCCTCGGCTTCCTCATCTGTCCCAAGGGCTAAATAAAAACACATGCCAGCCAGGCATGGTGGCGCACACTTGTAATCCAGTACTTGGGAGGCTGAGACAGGAGGATCCGGGGTCACAGCCAGCCTCAGCTACTTAGTGAGGCCCTCCGCAACTTCGTGAGACCCTGTTTCAAAATAAAGAATAAAAAATAGGGCCGGGGGTGTAGCTCGGAGGTAGAATGCCCCTGGGCTCAATCCCCAGTACACACACACATTCCAGTCTTGTCCCTGGGAGGTGAGAGGTCAAGTTCCTATGTCCCTGGAACCCCCGAAATTCACAGCTGCCAGCTCACGTCCAGCTTGCCAGGATGGTCCTTGACCTTGGTCCAGGTCCCCATCTCTGACCCAGGCTGCCACTAATGGCAGCCCCTCGTAGGTGGGAGAGGCCCCTCCAGTTTCTCACCATATGACGAGCCCCTGACCAGCCAGCAGGCTAAGTGCCCAGCTGTTGGCTGGAGGAGGGCGGTGATGCGCGGAGGTCGTGAGCTTCTCCATCTCTTCTAGAAGCCCCAGGGCTACTGCGCCTTTACTCCAACTGACGCCGCACCGACACGAACCCAGGAGCGCCCTGCTCGGCGCTGGAAGGCTACGAGCCGGAGGCCCCGCTGCCTCCCCGCCCCCCAAAGCTCAGAGAGGCAGTTATGAATGTCTTTGATTAATAAGAAATGGGGGCGATGAATTAATCATTATGTAATAAATGCGTTTGTTTGGCAGCCATATCTTTCCAAAACATGGCTCTCTCGAGTGTGTGTGTGTGTGTGTGTGTGTGTGTGTGTGTGTGTGTGTGTGTGACGTGTGGCACTGTGGGGCAGGCTACGACTTCTGCCCCAGCAGTGCCCCCCATCCTTGGTGGGGAGGCAGTGACAGCAAGAGGCAACTGAAGGGGCGGGGAGCTGGGGGCTGGTCTTCGCCCCCTTGGGACAGGCCCCACCTCCTGCCCAGCACCAGACCCACGAGTCTCCACCCGCCTGTGTGAGAGAAGGAACAGATGTTTTCTGGAATCAGGAGAAGCCTGTCTCCCAGATGGGCTGCGCGTGCGGAAGCGTCTTCTCCCTCCCTCCCTCCCCCCTCTCTTTTGTGACAAGGTCTTTCTTTCTGGGGAGCAGCTGAACATCAGAGGTGGCGGGTGGGCGCAGAGCGGCACCCACAGAGGCCTCTGCCTGCTCGGTGATCGCTCAGTCCCAGGAGGGCTCCTGGCACGAAGGCTGGGGGTGGTGGGGCTGGGCCAGACAGATGCTGGCGGGCTGCAAGCAGACCAGAGCTTGCGGATGCCGCCCACCATCAGCTGGCCACCCCGTGGCTCCTAGGGTCAGGTCTGCAGGAGCACCCAGTCTCTGCCGCAGGGGTCCCTGGCCTCCACCAATCGCAGCCGTGCCCGCCCCTTCCTGTGACCACATCCTCCCTCCCTGCTCTACCACCCAGACTCCCTCCGGAGGCCTCCCTACCTGCCTTCCAATAAACTGCAGGAGAGAGGCAGAGTTCAAAGACATGACTGGACCAGGCCACTTCCCTGCATGGTGGCCGACAAGACAGGACAGGACAGGACCCAGGGACCCAGACACCTCCCTTTCCCCTGGAGGCTTCCCCTAGCCTCCCTACCTGATAAGTTTCCCATCTCGCCAAGGTCCAGTCCCCACCTGCTGCCCATAAAGTCCTTTCTGGCCCCCTAAGCCCCCGCTACTGTTAGCCCCTTCCTTCCTGCACCCCTTACTTCAACACCTGAAGCACCAACCCCCACCCAAGGGTTATTTATCGGCTTAGGGGTGGATCTTCCCAGCAGGACCAGTGCACGCCCCCTACAGGAAGGGTCCAGGTCTTCTGGCCTCTAAATCCCCATCGGTCAACACAAAGTAGGTGCCCAATGAAGATTTGTGTTCAAATGCACCCCCCCTCAAAAAAGGCCAAGCACCAGGCTGGAAGTCTGTAATCCCAGACTTGAGAGGCTAAGACAGGAGGATTGCAGGTTTGAAGACGGCCTCAGCAACTTAGCAAGATCCTGTTTCCAAATAACAGTAAAAAAGGAGCTGGGCGAGGTGGCGCATGCTTGTAATCCCAGTACTTGGGAGGCTGAGACAGGAGAATTGCAGGTTTGAAGTCACCCTTGGCAACTTAGCGAGGCCCTCCGCAACTTAGTGAAACCCTGTTTCCAAATAAGAAATATAATTGGGCTGGGGGTATAACTTGGAGGTAGAATGCCTCTGGGTTCAATCCCCAGTACAAAAAAAAAAGTACAAAGGGCCAGGCGTGGTGCTGCACTCCTGCCATCCCAGTACTTGGGAGGCCGAGATGGGAGGATCACAGGTTCAATGCCAGCCTCAGGAACTTAGCGAGACCCTCTGCAACTCAGCAAGACCCTGTTTCAAAATTAAAAAAAAAAAATAGGGCTGGGAGTGTAGCTCAGAGGTTGAACAGCTCTGGGTTCGATCCCTAGTAACACACACACACACACACACACACACGCACGCACACGCACACGCATACGCACACAAACCCAAAGACTCATGTCAAACAGTAAAAGTAATGACCTTCAGGGATGCGTAGGAAGGGCTTTAACCTATTTACGTAGCTCCATAGTTTTTTCCTGTGTGGTGTGTGTGTGTGTGTGTGTGTGTGGGGTGTGTGTGTGTGTGTGTGTGTGTGTGTGTGTGTGTATTTACTGAGAATTGAACACCGGGATTCTACCTCTGAGCTACACTCCCAGTCCTTTTTATTTTTTATTTTGAAACAGGGTCTTGCTGAGTTGCAGAGGGTCTCACTAAATTGCTGAGACTGGCTGGCCTCAATCCTGAGATCCTCCTGTCTCAGCCTCCCACGTTCTGGGATTCCAGGTGTGTACCACCATGCCCGGCTTCCTTTTTTAAAACATTTACAACCATTTCTTTCCTTCTGTAAATAAAAATAAAAAAAAAAAGATTTTGAGTGAAAGCCTCACCAAACTGCCTCCTGAGAAATCCCCACTATGGGCTGTTTCTGCGCAGGACCGCTTCCCTCGGCGGCCACCCTGAGGGTGCTGGAGGGCCAGGCCCACTTCACAGATACTCAGACCAGGGAAGGGTCACCCAGGGCAGACGGGCCAGGACATGAACCCCAGGGGCAACCTAAACCCCATGCTAACTGACAGCCACAGGGCCCCCTGCCCCCAGCCACGCTGGCTGTGAGAAAGTAGGTGGTCCCACAGGGACCCCGAAGTCAGTGTGTCTGTCCCAAACCTGCGCCTCCCCCAGGGTCCCCGTACGCCACCATTCACGCAGTCACTCAGGTCTGAACGCAAGGCCCCTTAAGCATCTACAATATGCTCAGAACTACGCAGAAGCCATGCTGACCAGACCAGAATCAGAGAGACAACACCCTGCCCGTACGCCCACAATCCCCTTCCATCTCCTCTCCCGCCCTGAGCCTGTCTGCTCTCCCACTGCCCAGCCTCAAATGCCCCTGGCCGGCCCCAGTGACGCCTGATCGCCTTGTTACAATTCACACCCAGGGACCGAGATTCAGACAGGCGCCAGGACTGGAGGGGTGCACTGGGCGCATCTCTGCACACATCCTCTATACCTGGCCAGGGAGCCCCATGGCTGCCAGCGGAACTTCAGAGGTCTAGTGCCAGGAGGAGGGTGGATACCTCCACACTGAGGTCAGGAGGCAGCCCCAGAGAAAACGCTTGCCTGTGAGATCTGCTGCCCTACATGCCCTGGCATTTCCGGTGGCACAAGCTAGTCTGATGGAGCCTGGGTACCAACCATGGTGAGCTCCTGGGGAGAGGGGCAGCTGGGCTCCCGGCTGTTGCTGCTGGGGGTGGGGGGCTCCTCACCCTTCCAGAGCCCTGCTAGCCTGCAGCCTGGGGGGTCCAGGCACACAGTATAGGTTACAAGAAATATTTAGGCTGGGCGTGGTGGCACACACTTGTAATCCCAGTACTTGGGAGACTGAGATAGGAGGATTGTAGGTTCGCGGCCAGCCTCAGCTACTTAGTGAGGCCCTGTTTCAAAATAAAGAATAAAAAATAGGGCTGGGGGTGTAGCTCGGAGGTAGAATGCCCCTGGGTTCAATCCCCAGTTCCGCATAACCCCCCCAAAAAAATACACTGGAACTGAGCAGAGAACTGGGTAGTTTCCTCCCACATCACAAAGGCTACCATTTGCCAAGTGCCTGCTTGTGGTAACGGTGCTCCTTACATGACCTTGTTTAAAACTGGAACCAGAGCAGGATGCGGTGGCACATGCCTATAATCCCAGTACTTGGGAGGCTGAGACAGGAGGATCACAGGCTCAAGACCAGCCTCAGCAACTTAACAGGACCCTGAGCAACTTAGTGAGACCCTGCTTCAAAATAAAAACTAGAGACTGGAGGATCCAGGTTCGCCACCAGCCTCAGCTACTTAGTGAGGCCCTCCGCAACTTAGTAAGACCCTGTTTCAAAATAAAGAATAAAAAATAGGGCTGGGGGTATAGCTCAGAAGTAGAATGCCCCTGGGTTCAATCCCCCATACCACAATAAATAAATAAATAAATTAATTAATTAAAAACTAGAGAGGGCTGGGGGTGGAGCTCAGAGGTAGAATGTCCCTGGGTTTAATCCCTAGTACCACATTAATTAACTAATTAATTAATTAAAATAAAAGTGGGAGGACTGGAATGGAGTTTTTTTAATAGCAAAAAAGACAGGGCCAGCTGGGTGTGGTGGTGCACGCCTGTCATCCCAGTACTCAGGAGGCTGAAACAGGAGGATCGCAGGTTCAAGGACAGCCTCAGCAAGTAGTGAGACTCTTATCAACCTAGCAAGACCCTGTCTCAAAATAAAAATAAAAATAGGGCTGGGGGTGTAGCTCAGAGGAAGAATGCCCCTGGGTTCAATCCCTGATGCCACACACACAAAAAAGACAGAGCCCCTCTGTGGCTCCTGGAGGTCTGAGCCCCATCCAGATGTTCATGGGGGGGTATAGCCCAGGGGCCCCACAGCAATGCACAACAGGGCATGTGGAAGGGCTACACAGAGTAAAACCCCAAGCCAGGTGAGAAACACACAGAAGGCCCAGTATGTGGGAGATCTAGAAGCTGGGCCCCCAACCTTGACTCTGGGGGACTCAGGTATGGAGCTGCGGGGACATGACCCCACATGCTTCTGTTTTCTCTTTTCTTTTTTAAACAATGAACATATATGATTTTTAAAAAGGGGGGATGAGCCGGGCGTGGTGGCGCATGCTTATAATCCCAGTACTTGGGAGGCTGAGACAGGAGGATAGCAGGTTCGCGGCCAGCCTCGGCTACTTAGTGAGGCCCTCCGCAACTTAGTGAGGCCCTGTTTCAAAATAAAGAATAAGCTGGGCGTGGTGGTACATGCTTGTAATCCCAGTACTTGGGAGGCGGAGACCAGAGGATCCGGGTTCGCAGCCAGCCTCAGCTACTTAGTGAGGCCCTCTGCAACTTCGTGAGACCTGGTTTCAATAAAGGATAAAAAATAGGGCCGGGAGTGTAGCTCGGAGGTAGAATGCCCCTGGGTTCAATCCCTGGTACCGCAAAAAAAAAAAAAAAGAATAAAAAATAGGGCTGGGGGTGTAGCCTGAAG
This sequence comes from Glis glis, assembly GCA_004027185.1. NCBI lineage: Eukaryota > Metazoa > Chordata > Mammalia > Rodentia > Gliridae > Glis > Glis glis. Next base: position 75,041 of record PVJS01000207.1, on the reverse strand, counting down.
GTAGAATGCCCCTGGGTTACATCCCCAGTACCACAAAAAAAAAGGGGGGGATATGATTGGGGGCAGTTTCCAGTGAATTCAGTTCCAGGGCATGGGGGGCAGTGTTGGGAAGTCCTTCCAGAGGTAGGTGGTTTCAGACTCTAAAGAGCACTCATTCATTCATTCATTCATTCATTCATCAGAGATCAGACCGTCTGAGCAATGTGCCACCTACCCCAGGCCTCAGCAATAAAATCAATTCATTTATTCCACAAATATTTATTTATTTAACTATTTATTTTGGTACTGGGGATTGAACCTAGGGGCTTTCTACCTCTGAGCTACACCCCCAGCCCTTTTTATTTTTGAAACAGGGTCTCACTAAGTTGGGGAGGGCCTTGCTAAGTTGCTGAGGCTGGCCTCGAACCGGCGATCCTTCTGTCTCAGCCTCCCAAGTACTAGGATTACAGGCGTGTGCCACCATGCCTGACTTCCATAAATATTAAAGTGTCTGTGGCGAGGCTCAGGGGCCTCTGTGATAGATACAGCTGGAGGCTGGTTTGAGGCTGGGCCGGGGCACTAGATGGGCCCGGGGGGAAGGCAGGGCCAAGCCCTATGGCAGTGCCTGGTATCTGCTGTGTGCCCCAGTGTCCCTGCCCCTTGGCTCCTTCCAGCATCACCTGTGGCCACAGGAGCCCGCCTCCCACCCTGGAGCCGGCAGACACCCAAGACGGGAATTATGGTCTCCACAAGGCGCACTGACATCAAGCTGGTTACTGCCTTTTTAGCAAATGTAATTCCTTTTTATTAGAAAATTTAAGGGTAGGACCAGCTTGCCAAAAGCCAAAAGAGCTGAAATGTGCTTTCCTAAGATATGCAGCGAATGATAAAACGGATTTACGCAGCCCCCTTCTTTTCCGCCGGCGTCTCCCCCATTCAGCCGCCTGCCACTGGCCTCAGAAGCGCCGCCGGCCGTGAGCTTGGCCTTGGTGGACAGGCCCAGCGCCCTGGACTCGGGGAGCATGCTTTTGTTGCCGGCGCCCGGTTTTAAGCCTTTTTAGCCCGGCCTCGGGGATTCTCTGGCTTTCCTGAGATGCAGAGGCGGCCATGGCCTCGGCTAAGCTCAGGGTGTCGGGAGGGGAGGGGGGGAACAATAAAGAACTGCGCTCCCGGAGAACAAGCTCATCCGTGGAGACCCGGGAGCGGGGGTTCCAGACAGAGCCGGCGGAGGGAGGCGGCCAGGGCAGGGAGCCGAGGACGAGGACGAGGACGCGTCCCTCACCAGCGCCACACAAAAAGCAACTATTCAAAACCACCCAGGGAGTTCTCTCTTATTGAAAAGTCCTTGATTCTTCCCTTTCTGCCACAGAACTCACGAACAAGGGCCCCGTCTCATTAATGGGGTGATGCAGGGGCCCGGGAGGGAGGGTCCTCCTGCTCGGGAAGGTGGCTGAGCCCGCCCCGAGAGTCATCGGCGCTGGTAACTAAGGTAACTCCAGAATCCGATTTTCTCAACACTAATCTCTTTTTCTTTTTCCTTTTCTCATTCTTTCTTTTTTTTTTTCTTCTCTACTGGTCAGATGCTACATGCCTGGTGTAAAGGGGACCTGGGGGGGGCAACGTGGGTGTATGTGTGCATGTGAACGTGAGTGTGTGTGTGTGTGCGTGTGAATGTGAGAGTGTGTGTGAACGTGAGTGTGTGTGTGCGCGCGTGCGCGCGCACTGAATACTAAAATGGTGTCCACCCTCCTGATGCTCTGGCGGGGGTGAGAGGCGGCTGTCTCCGCTCAGGTACCACGTCCCCCCCCCCCCCAGCAGGTCCCCAGCCGGCCCTCCCGCCTGCCCAGTCTCCCCCTTCCTGGTTCAAGGGCGAATCCGTTCCCCTCACTCCCTCCTTGAGCAACAAAAGGCCAGATTGAGTTTCTTTCCCCTGCTCTCTCTGAGGCCTCGGCTCTGGCGTGTCTAGCAGAGGCGGCTTTGTTCTGCAGAAAACCAAGACAGGGTCTGTGGGGGGCGGGCAGCAGGGTGGGGGTCAGACATAAACACGAAAAATAGCACTGTCTCCCTAGGCCTCCCTCCCTGGGAGCACAGACAGACACCAAACCGCGGTTCAAATCCCAGCCGGCCTCGGTGGCCACGTGCGCGGGGGCAAATTCTCTCACTCTCTGAGCCTGGTTTCCGCCCTCAGTCCTCAGAGGGCCACCTTATAGCAAGGGCCGGTGCCTGTGCCAAGCCCTGGCCCGACGTCAGCGCTTTGCACCTCCGGGCCTGAGAGGAGACCGGCCTGTTTTCCATGGGGCGGGTGGTGGGGCCACAGGAGGGCCGGGACCTCAGCTCTCCAGGGGTGGCAAGTCTGGCTTGGAAGCGGCACTTCACCGGGCCCAGGACCTCAGGGTTCTCTGGATGACAGGAAGAACAGGCAGACCCTGGCCAGAGTCCTCATTGTAGGGGACCTGGGCCACGGGGAGCGGCATGGGGTAGGCAGAGCCCCGAAGTCCTGCCTCCTGCCCAGTGTGAGGCTACACTGGCGCGTGGACTTCCATGCGGGTCTCCTGGGGCTCTAAGTAGACTGACCAAACCCGGAGCCCGGGGCACGGGGCCTGGCCCACGCAGGTGAGCCCAGTGCCCCAACAACTGGGACATTGATGTTTGATCTCTGGCTGTCCCCTTTGGCAGGGGTAGGGCCTGGCCTGCAGTTCTCCTCAAGAGTGGGGTGCAGCATCTGGAAGCTTCCGCCCCCCCACACATAGCAGAGAGAGGGAGTGGCCAGCACTGGTGAGTCATGTTAGCTCAGACTGTGGCTCCTGTGCAGGGGGGAGGGCCGGGAACAGGCAGCCGCTGCCCCCTCTGCACCGAAAGTGACGAGGTCAGCCCAGCAGCTGACTGGCCGGCTGGACTGGCGCCTGAGACTCACCCCGGGCAGCCTCGGGGCATCCCCCCAACCTGGCCACCATGGGGAGGACTTGATCTGCTGGGGAAGGGTGGTAGCCTGGAGCCTCAAATTCCCCAAGGACTTGGGAGGCTGAGACAGGAGGATCACAGTTTTGAGGCTGGCCTTGGCAACTTGGCGAGATCCTCAGCAACTCAGCGAGAGCCTGAATGATCCTGGGCACCCCCCAAAATTCCCCAGGGAGTGGAGCAGGCAGGTGGGGTAATGCAGAGGTCAGGGGAAGGGGCCCGTGGGTGGGGTGTGGGGCGGGGATGGGGTGTCCAGAGCTGCGACAGCAGAGCAACCCCAGCCTGGCAGGCAGGAGGAGGGGGCCACAGCCCAGGCAAGCCGCGGGCTGCCGGCTCCCGGGCCTCTGTGTACCCTCCCCACCCTGGCCTCCTCTCCCTCCCAGTCAAATGGACTGCAAATGGGATATTGCGTTTTCATTTGCACCCGCCTGGCTTGCCTAACTCCTGGGGGCTGGCGTGTCCTGTCCTGTCCAGCCATCTCTGTCCCCCTCCCCCTGGGAGGGCAGCTACAGCCACACCCCCAGGCAGGCAAGCTGCAGTCACGGCTTTCCTGAGCTCGCCCGCTCTTCAGAGGGGCCTTGGTGGATGGGTGGCAGCGCCAGGGTGTGTGAGCCAGTGTGCCCCCTCCCATCGCCCTCCCACTCCTCACTCCACTTGTCTCAGTCTCCCCTGTCCAAAATCCTGCCTTCCTCAGGGGTGGAAGAGCCCTGAGCTGGGTGCCCTACAGACAGACACCTCCGAGGCGCCAGGAAAAACGCCAATCTCAGAAATGGCCCAGACAAGCTGGGCGTGGTGGCACATGCTTGTAATCCCGTACTTGGGAGGCTGAGACAGGAGGATCACGGGTTCGAGGACAGCCTCAGCAAGTAATGAGGCTCTCATCAACCTAGTGAGACCCTGCTTTGAAATAAAAATAAAATCGAGCTGGGGGTGTAGCTTAGAGGTAGAATGTCCCTGAGTTCAATCCCCAGTACCACACACACACACACACACACACACACACACACACACACACACAAAGACCCCAACAACAGGGCAGCCCTTAGTAACCTAGGGAGACCCTATTTCAAAATAAAAAAATAAAATAGAGCTGGGGGTGTAGCTCAGAGGTAAAGTACCCCTGGGTTCAGCCTCCAGTGCCAAAAAATAAAGAGAGGAAGCGAGAAGGAACCCCAACAATCCCACTGCCCTTCCCTGAACCCCTCTATTGCGGGGGCGTCCAAGGCCTCTGTGGCACTGGGCACTCTGCAGGCTTAGTCCTGACATGGCCCACCGAGCCAGCCCATTTCCCAGGCAGGTAAGACTGAGCCCAGGGCTGGGCCGAGCTCTCAGGACACTGGTAGGCACAAGGGCCAGAGCATGAGCACAGTGGGCCCGGCCTGGGGCTGGGTTTGCCTGAGTCTGGGGGAACCTGGCTGGAGGCTGGCCGTCTCTGTGTTCAGGCTCAAGCTCATGGTTCCTCCCCTGGTCCTAGGAGTCCTCTGCCCCCCCTTTCCCAGCAGACAGGCCAGGCGGGCCCTGTGCGGTGAAGGACCACCCAGGTGGGGGAGAGAGAGAGAGAGAGAGAGAGAGTGTGCGCGTGTGTGAATATGAGTGTGTGTGTGTGTGTGTGTGTGTGTGTGTGTGTGGTTGTGACCCAGCACCCAGCCCGGATGCTCCGCCCAGCCTGACCGCAGCAGCAGGGAAAACAAGCTCCTGGGTGGGGGGTGGGGAGCGAGCACAGCCCAGCCCACCCGCCAGCCGCCTCACCCAGCCCTGAACCAGGAACTGGGCCTGCAGCCATCACAGGGCTCTGCCTGAGTCACAGCGCACCCCCCCCCCAGGTCTCCGGCCAGATGGGGAGGAGGCAGCGGTTCTCCCAGGACCCCACTTCCTCTCACTACCCCAGCTCAGACCCCCCCACAGGCTACCCCCATTTCCATGCCTGCCTCCCTACTTCCCCCAGACGGTGAGGGGTGAGAGGCCGAGCTTTTCCTGGCAGTGTGCCACAGCCAGCCCGAGCCCGCCTGGGGTCCCCTGGTCCTGCCCTCCTCCCAGGAGTGGGCGCAGGGGAGTGGGCACCCCCGGCCGGGGCAGGGTCTCGCCTCCTCACACTTCCTAGGCAGAGTCACTGAGGCTGAAATTTCAATTAAGGAAGAGAAATAATTACTCTGGGGCTCCAGGCTGGCTCAAGTGGGGACAGGCCTGGATAGGAGGAGGTGGCCGGGCACCCCGCAGTCAGCCTGTGGCCCTCGCCCCATCCTTCAGCCTCAGGGGTACAAGGCAGGGAATGGAGGGGTTGAGAAAGGGCAGAGGCACTGGCACAGGGGCTGGGGAGTGAGCCTCAGCTGGCTCTGATAAAACGGAATTAAATTAAATGTAGCCATTCAGTTACTGCCGGTCCCTGTGGTGAGGCTGGAGGTTGTGGGGCGACCGGGATAGGGGTGCCGCCCCCCAAGACCTGGACTGAGAGGGCTCAGGCCTTCCTGTGGGAGGATTCCTGCACAGGCGAAGGTCCCCAGAAGGCCTACCCTGCCACTCCCGGGAGCAGCCTCCCTTCTGGGCCTCAGGCCCATGTTCAAATGAGGGCCACAGGAAGGGGGGTCTCTGGGCCCCATGACACTCCCCCATGTGCTTGAGAGACCTCAAACGACCAGCCGCAGGGAGGCTCCCTCATCTCCAGAAACGTCCATCCTCAAGCCAAAAATGTCTCTTCTCTCTGAGAACGACCCATTTCCTCACCAGGAATTCTTCCTTTGCATCAAGAAATCCCTTGGCTCCAGAAGGTTCCAATCTCCAGAAATACCTCCTCTTATCTTCAAATATAATCCATCTCCAGCAATGCCAGTGCTCTCCATAAAGGCCCCATCCTACCTCCAAGAACGCTCCGCTTCCAGAAATCCCATCTCCAGAGATGCTGCGTCTCAGCTCCAAAAATACCTCATCTCCAGAGGTGCCCTATTTTATTTCCAGAAATACTCCAGCATCGTCTTCAAAAACACTCCACTTCCAGAGGCACTACGGTTTACCTCTAGAAAGAGTCCATTCTCAGAAATGTTATGTCTCTGGCCATGCTCGGCATCCAGAAAGGCCTCTTCTTTACTCCAAAAAAAAAAAAAATGCCCTCTCCTAGCTGAGCGTGGTGGCGCACACCTGTAATCCCAGCCTCAGCAAGTAGTGAGACTCTCATCAACCCTGTTTCAAAATAAAAAATAATAAAATAGGGCCGGGGTTGTACCTCTTTATTTTATTTAGTTCAGAGGTAGAATGCCCTGTGTTCAGCCGGGTGTGGTGGCGCATGCTTGTAATCCCAATACTTGGGAGGCTGAGACAGGAGGATCGTGGGTTCGCGGCCAGCCTCAGCTACTTAGTGAGGCCCTCCGCAACTTAGTGAGACCCTGTTTCAAAATAAAGAATAAAAAATAGGGCTGGGGGTGTAGCTCAGAGGTAGAATGCCCCTGCGTTCAATCCCCAGTCCCACACACACACACACACACACAGCCCTCTCCTATCGCCAGAAGTATTCTCATTTCATCTTCAAACATGCCCCCTGCCCCATTCACCTTCAGAAACACCCCTCCTCCAGAAATGCTTACCACCTCACCTCTAGAATCATCTCCAGAAGTGCTGTGTCTCTTTTCTAGAAACATCTCATTTCTGGAAAGGTTCCAGCTCCAGTCTGGAAATGCCCAGGGCAAAGGTTTCCCTGTCTGGCCCAGATGCTACAGAAACTCAGAGACCCACGTCCTTGGAGACCTCCGAGGGAGGCTGCGCAGCACCTGGGCCTCCTCCTCCCTTGTACTTCCGGTCCCTTCAGACTTCTTGCCAATGTGCCGGGCCCGCCCGTGTCTCGGGAGAGAGCAGGAGTCAGGAGCTAGGCTGGTAGACGCCAATGTCCTTGGGATGGGGCACAGGATGGTCAGGGTTTTGGTAACGGGGAGCCTCGTATGTCTGACCTGGGGGCAGAGTGGGCGACAGGGGCCTGGGGTGGGAAGGAAAGGGCCAGGGTGGAGTCTGTGGGGGTCTGGGCACAGCCTCCTCCCCACACACACCACACCCACCCAAGTGCATACTCCTGTTTCACAGTAAGGCCTACACAGTGCACAGAGATGCCCATCCCACCTTCAGAGCCACACGGGACACACAGCGTGGAAATCCCCCCCCACGCGTGTGCACAACACGGATGCACAAGCCCAGGTCTCTCAGGGCCGAGCTCTGGGGACGCCAAGGCCAGGAAGGCCTCTGTCACCCCACAGCCAGTCTGGGCTGACAAGATGGTTGGCCTCGCAACTGCTCAGTGCCAACGGGGGGCATTCAGGATTCAGGCACTCTGGGCTTAAGGACAACAAAAGAAGGAGACGCACATTTGGTCTCTGCTTGCACACCTACTAAGACGGGGCGCTCACTCCACCTGGGGCGGCCCAGCCACTTCTTTTTTTTTATTTTGCGGTACCGGGGATTGAACGCAGGGGCGTTCTACCTCCGCGCCACGCCCCCGGCCCTATTTTTTATACTTTATTTTGAAACCGGGTCTCACGAAGTTGCGGAGGGCCTCACTAAGGAGGGAGAGAGAGAGAAAGAGAGAGAGAGAGAGACAGGGAGAGAGAGAGCGAGAGGTGAGGCTGGCCGCGAACCCGGATCCTCCAATCTCCACCTCCCAAAGTACTGGGATTACAAGCGTGCGCCACCACGCCCGGCCCCAGCCACTTCTGAAAGACAGAAGGCTCCCTTTTGGGTAGAACCAGAACCTGGTTGTCATCTTGGTCTGCATAGCAGAGCGCCACTCTCCAGACCCACAGAGACCACGTCCTGTTCAGATTTCTGTCTTTCTCTTTTTCAGTATTGAACTCAGGGGCATTCTACTCCAAGCTACACCATTGCAGCCCTTTCTATTTTTTTTTTTTTTTTTTTTTTTTTTGCGGAACAGGGGCATTCTACCTCCAAGCTACACCCCCAGCCCTATTTTTTATCCTTTATTTTGAAACAGGGTCTCACTAAGTTGCGGAGGGCCTCACTAAGTAGCTGAGGCTGGCCGCGAACCCGGATCCTCCAGTCTCAGCCTCCCAAGTACTGGGATTACAAGCATGTGCCACCACGCCCGGCCCTTTCTGTTTTTTTATTTTGAAACAGGGTCTCGCTCACTTGCTGAGGCTGGCCTCAAACCTACAATCCTCCTGTCTCAGCCTCCCACTACTGGGATTCCAGGCGTGTGCCACCACGCCCACCTCTACTCCTTCCTGCTCCGTGTCAGGTGGGAGAAGGGGGACAGCTGTGTTCGGGGAAGGGGACCTGGAGGTAGCTGAGTGGAGTGTGGGCCGGCACACAGATGTACCCAGGGCAGGCGTGCAATACACCCACACAGGTGCCCTTTTATTACCCCCCTGGCCTGCCCCATGTCTGCTGCGCACCAGGTGAGTCCCTGATGCCCCTGAGGGGGGATTCTCAGAGCCCTTAGGTGGGCGGGAGGGGAAAGGGCTCTGCCACCATGAACTCCACTCCCAACGACACTACTCAACTCTGGTCTGCTCCCACAGGAGGATAATTACCATTTATTAAGCCTCCCAATTTAGAATCAGCCTCAATTAACTGGAACCTCCTAAGCCCCCCCTTTTGATCCTTTGGGGCCAAGGGCAGATGTGACTAGAGCTCAGACATGCCCTTCAATGTGCCCTTAGCAGGGGCCCCTTTTTCTGATGCCCCCAACTAGCTGGCCCTTGCTCAGAAAAGGAGTTTGGCGTGTGTGTGGAGTGTGTGTGTGTGTATCTGTGTGTGTGTGTGTGTGTCTGTGTGCGTGCACATGCCACTGGGGATCAAACCCTGGAGCATTCTACCTCTGAGCTACACCCCCAGCCCTTTTTTTTTTTATTTGTGAAACAGTGTCTTGCTAGGTTGCTGAAAGTCTAAGGTGCTGAGGCTGGCCTTGAACCTGCGATCCTCCCGTCTGAGCCTCCCAAGTACTGGGATTATAGGGCATGCACCACCATGCCCGGGAGGAGTTTTGACATCTGCAACCTGCCCACCCTTCTCCATCCCTCCTGGCCCCGGAGATTCATTTTCTCTCTGCCTGACCTCTCTCCTCTAGGAACTGAGATCCTCATCCAAAAATGGGAGGAGAAAAAAGAAAAGCAGAGAGTCAGACACGAACCTGAATAGGAAGGCATGGTCCGAGGGGGGCCAGGCCTGGGCATGAACAGCGAAGGGCCCCAGCCCGCCTCCCCCGGATCTGGGGAGCAGCTGGAGAGGCTGCTACATTGGTATTCTCTGTCCCTCACAGCCCAAATTACACCGGCTCTCCTGGGACCCTTTTATCGCACGTTGTCGCTTCAGCAAAAGGTTATGTACGAGAACATCGAAACCCCTCCCGCATATTAACTAAAAGAGCGTTCTTAAAAATGCACAAGGAAAAAAAGAGCCCATTCTTACAGGGGCTCAGATCAGGGTGAGCACTGGACTGGGAGTCAGGGTAGGGACCCTCATCCAAGTCCTCACTAGACCCTGGTCTGGTCCCTTCCCCTCTCTCTGAGATCCAGCTCTTGGATCTGCTAAACGTGGGAACAAAGCCCCCACACCCCCACGCCGGGGCTCCACCGGGGCTGCCGGAGGGTCGTGCGGATGGCTGCGAGGAATGAATCACACTCTGGAATGAGCAGAATTGGGTGATGTTGGTATTCAGGCTTTGCCAACCCGGTCCTCAGCAGGCAGGGAGGGCTTGCTTCACCCCCGGCATGCTGCGTGCTCCCCAAGCACCTGCCCCACCTGGGGCACCCTTTGCTCTTATGGGGGGGGGGGGGCGGAGAATTCTTGAAAAACACCTTCAAGACCCAGACTGCAAGCCAGGCATGGCGGTGCATGCCTGTAATCCCAGTACTTGGGAGGCTGAGACAGGAGGATTGCAGGTTCAAGGCCAGCCTCAGCAACATAGTGAGACTCCCAGTAACCTAGCAACATGGCAGCCCCTTTCTCTGTTGTCTAGCATCCTGTGGGCTGGCACTATCAACCTGCTGGGTTTTTAAAGAAAAGCCAAAAATAGATTGTGTGTGTGTGTTGGGGGGGGGTACTGGGGAATGAACCCAGGGACGTTCTGCCTCCGAGCTACACCCCAGCCCTTTTTTATTTTGAAACAGAGTCTTGCCAGGTTAATGTGGCTTTGAACATGCGGTCCTCCTGTCTTAGCCTCAAAAGTACTGGGATTACAGGCATGTGCCACCATGTCCAGCTAAAAAGAAAAGTCGGCTGGGCATTGTGGCACATGCTTGTAGTGGTGGTGCACGCTTGTCATCCTAGTACTTGGGAGGCTGAGACCGGAGGATCCAGGATCGCGGCCAGCCTCAGCTACTTAGTGAGGCCCTCCGCAACTTAGTGAGACCCTGTTTCCAAATAAGAAATAAAATTGGACTGGGGGTATAACTTGGAGGTAGAATGCCTCTGGGTTCAATCACCAGTACCAAAAAAAAAAGTCGATTTCTATGTGAAATCTGATGCTATTTTTACCTGCATTGGCCAAACAGGGCCCCTGTGAGGACCTCACCTCTTTTTCTTTTTCTTTTTCTTTTTGCGGAACTGGGGATTGGACCCAGGGGCATTCTACCTCCAAGCTACACCCCTAGCCCAATTTTTAATTCTTTATTCTGAAACAGGTCTCACTAAGTTACCGAGGGCCTCACTAAGTAGCTGAGGCTGGCCGCGAACCTGCGATCCTCCTGTCTCAGCCTCCCAAGTACTGGGATGACAAACGTGCGCCACCACGCCCGGCTAGGACCTCGCCTCTCAAGCCCAGTGCAGGGAGATGGGAGAGGAGGCTCAGGGCCCTGGTGGGGGGCAGGGCTGCCCGGGTGTTCTTCTGGGGACCATACCAGAGCCGCCTCCAGCAGGTGAGAGGAGGAGAGGGAAGGCCCTGGCATGATGATGGGCTCAGCCAGAACGTGTGAACCAAAGAGGGAGGGAGGGACCCTCGACACTAGCTCCCTCCACTGTCTTGACCTCAGCCAAGCACGCCAAGGCCACCAGGAAGCTCTGGAGAAACCATGGTGGCCAGAGAGGTGCTGCTTTGCCTGGCGTCACACAGCAGTGAGTATGTGAATGACGGCTCAGCCCAAGGCACCGGGTGACCCGCTCCTTCCAGTCACCACCATGTGACCTGAGATCCCGGCCCCTCCCTGGACAGAAGACCCCAAACCTGGGGAGTGTCATTAGGGGTACTAGGAAGGTCTACCCAGCCCAGACCCATTCCTACTTCCTGCCTGGGCCTCCCCCATCAGACAGCCTCCCTTCAAGTTAAGCAGAGCCCTCCCACCCCCAAACAGGAAGGAGGGCCAGTCTCCCACCCCAGCCCTGGGTTCATCCTGGCCTATGGGCTCTCCCGGTTGAATGAGCTTTTGAAGCGCGCGCGTGTGAGCGTGCGTGCGTGCGTGCGTGTGTGTGTGTGTGTGTTACTAAGGATCAAACCCTGAGCTCTTGAAGCATGTGTGTGTGTGTGTGTGTGTGTGTGTGTATGTGTGTGTGTGTGTGTGTGTGTGTGTTACTAGGGATTGAACGCGCAGGCATTCTACCTCTGAGCTGCACCCCCAGCCCTTTTTTTTATGTTTTGTTTTGAAAGAGAGTCTCACTAGGTTGCTGAGAATTTCGCTGAGTTGCCAAGGCTGGCTACGAACCTGCGATCCTTCTGTTTCAGCCTCCCAAGGACTGGGATTAAAGGCATGTGCCAAGCCTCAGTTTCTTTCCATTAAAAAAAAAAAAAAAAAACGGGACGATGGGGACCTTTTGCCGGCAGGGAGGGTTTGAAGACTGGAAATAACAAGGTGCCGGCCTGGCACCCTGGAGACCCTGCCTGAGCTCTACCTCCCTCTCTGCGTTGAGCTTTCTTTTAGGGAGCTGAAATCTGCCCGGCTTTAATTACAGGTCCCTGGGGACTGCCACCTCCTTCCCCAGCAGAGACTTAACAATCCCTCTCAGGGCCCCTCCTGTCCTCCTGGCGCCGCTCCTCAGTGGCCCTGAGTCCCACCTCTGAGCCTCCGCACAGCCCTGCTCCCTGCCCGGAGAACTCCTTTCTTCCCACAGCCTGCAGGATAAAACCCTTGGCAGCCAAGTCCCAGAGTCCTTCCTGGCCCTAGCTCTGACCTCTGCTGCCACTATCTGGCCTGCCTTCCTTTTTTTTAAATTTTTTTTTAATTTTTTGGTCCTGGGGTTTGAACCCAGGGGCATTCTACCTCTGAGCTACACCCCCAGCCCTTTTTTACATTTTTTATTTTGGAACAGGGTCTCAGAAGTTGCTGAGGCTGACCTCGAACCTATGATCCTCCTGTCTCAGCCTCCCAAGTGCCACCATACCAGGCCCCTGCTTCCACTTTGATCTTCTAGAGCTGCTCAGAGCAGAACACACTGGGCGCCTGCCACGCCCCCAGGCCTTGGGGTGCACAGCATGGAGTAGCTGGTGCTCATTCTCCTGCAGAAAATGAGCCCCTCCTCCAGGATGCCCACCGGACTCTTCCTGGGCAGGGCCTCAAGGCCAGACCCGTGGGGGCTGCCTGCCACACTGCAGGAAGGGCTAAAGGAACGAAACTGGCCCGGGCAAGAGGGCAAGAGGACCAGCCAGGCCCCCACAAGCCCAGAGCAGGGTGAGACCGACCTGCTGTGCCTGGTCCAGATGCCCCAGTGTGGCCCCTCTGCCCCATCCACATCCTCATGGCTAGGAAGGCCGGGGGGCCAGGCGGGTGTGAAGTGCGCTTGAGGCCGCACCCTGCAGGCACTGCCGCCTCCCTGGCCCCCAGGGGCTCAGGCCCAAAGCCCTGGGCTGTAAGCCAAGCTGGAATAAGACCCCTGTGGCCAGGGCACCACAACAGGCCAGCACCAGAGAAGCGCTCCTTCTGCCTCTGCCCCCAGGGCTGCCCTGGAAGACCGTTCTGCCTGTCTTCCCTGTACCTGGGCCCCTGGGTCCTGAGTGCACCTCATGGCCTGCCATCTTGCCAGGGCCTTACAGCCCAAGTCGGGCAAGGAGGCTCCCAGGGGAATCCCAACGGCCCCATCCCTGCCCCACCTGGGCTGCGGGATGGTCACCGCAAGCACTGGGTGACGGCAGCTAGGCCCCGGGCTGTCCACTGGTGGCCCGGAGTGGCTTGCTGAGTTAGGTGATGGCATTTACAAACCAGGACATGTTATGGAAACAGCTGGTTCCTGAGAGCGGGTGATGGGCTCCTGGCTGCACTCTGGTATACGCTGCCCTGGCAGGGAGAAGTCGCCACACCAGGAGGGCCGGGCGACCTCTGCCACCCCGTCATGGCCCTGCAGGGCCCGGGGTGGGCAGCCCCTGCACGGGCAAGCAGTTCATCTTCCAACCCCTCCTCCAATGCAACACGTTTGCATTTCGAGCAGGTCCTCCGCTGCTCTGCCCCCGGCAGTGATGAATGGAAGAGTTCTGGGCCCTAGGGAAGGCAGGGAGGGGACACTTGTAGGGACAGAGATACCAAGGCCACAAAAACTGCTCTTTAGAGGCGACACCTTGCAGGGGTCATGGGCAGGCAGGGTCTCTGCTGGCCTCAGTGCATAGGGCTTTTTCTTTTTCTTTTTTTTTTTTTGGTGGAACTGGAGGTTGACCCAGGGGTGATCTTCCCCTGAGCTACACCCCCAGTCCTATTTGACCATTTTTTGGTACTGGGAATTGAACACAGGGCCATTCTACCTTCGAGCTACACCCCCAGCCCTTTTAATTTTTTTATTTTGAAATAAGGTCTTGCTAAGTTGCTGAGGCTGGCCTCGAACCGGAGATCCTCCAGTCTTAGCCTCCGAGGTACTGGAATTACGGGTGTGTACCATTGCGCCAGGCATGCAAAGGGCTTTTCATGGGATGAATGGACATCTATCCACCTCTCTCCCAGCTCTGCCCTTGGGGAACAGGTGGATAGCATGATTTCCCATGCTGTCCGCCCCCTCTGGTTCCTCATAACGCCATTCTTGGCTTCCAAACCAACCATCTCCTTGGTCAGGCTCCCCCCTGAGAATCTGGGACCAGATCCAAGAAATCTCCCTGGGACCCAGTCCAGCAGGAACATTCCTCTCCCTTTTCCCAAACACCCTACCTTTGATAATAGAACCTTGGGTGGGTTCAGTGAACATATTCGCCCCACAGAGGCTCATACTGAGGTGAGTCACCTGAACCCCAGAGTGTCTGCTAAGCACTGGATCGCCACACGTCTCCTTCCCCAGAAGCCAGCAAACCCAAGACCCTGGCTGTGGCAACACAGGTGCCCTAAACGGACGGATAGGTGCACACATGAGCCCCACATTTCAACTAACTTGACCCGGTCAAGTCAACTCAGTCCTGTCAGGAAAAAACCTACGATTCCCACTGCGCAAAGGGGAAATAGAGGCTAACGAGGCAGCAAAAGCCCTTGCTCATGGCCAGGGATCTTGCTTCCAGGTGCGGCTGACCGACAGTGGGTCTCCTCCCCTCAAAGCCGGGTGGGCCTGGGGACAGAGGCAGCTGCTGAGTGTGCAAGAGTGAACAGGCGTACAGTAGTGGGCCAGGTCCCCACAATGCCCAGGTGAGCCGGTTCACCTGGGCGTCCATCACTCCCATGAGCCCCGGCAACACCTGATGCTGGGGCACAGGCTGAGGGTCAGCATGGTCATCGCCATCAGTATCACCCTCTACCACGTCGTCCTTGAGGGTCCACAGGGCTGAGATGACCAGGCTGGACTTTCTCCAGAAAGGTCTTGGTGCGTGCAGCCAGGAGTGTGGCTAAGAGGCGCAGAGGCACCTGTGGCTAGTCTGCTGCAGAACCATGAGCCAACGTGGAGGGGACCGGAGACCAGTGGGTGAAGATGACAGGAGCCAGACCAGAGGTGCTGGGGGCCAGCTGTCACCCAGCTCCCACACAAAGGGACATCGCAGTCCCCCACCCCGTGCAGCTGGGGCCTCAGAAAGGAAAACGAGAGCTGGGCATGGTGGCGCACACTTGTCATCCCAGTACTTGGGAGGCTGAGACAGAAGGATCCAGGTTCGTGGCCAGCCTCAGCTACTTAGTGAGGCCCTCCGCAACTTAGTGAGACCCAGTTTCAAAATAAAGAATAAAAACTAGGGCTGGGGGTGTAGCCCAGAGGTAGAACGTCCCTGGGTTTAATCCCCGGTACCGCCAAAAAAAAAAAAAAAAAAAGGAAAACGAGGAGGTGCAGAGAAGGGGGGCAGCTACTCAGGGGTCCTGCAGAACTGGGGCCTCACAGCGGGGAGTCTGGGGGCTGCTGGGTGCTAAGTCGGGCCCTGAGCCTTAAGGTTGTATGACCGGGTCCAGGCTGGGGTCCCCACCTTTCTGATGCGTGTCTTGAAACACGTCACTTCTCTGTGACACTGGTACCACACGCTGTCACACAGGGGCGGTGCGAACAACAGGCCTAGCACTGGGCTGCCACCCAGCCCCTGGGACTCAGAGACACACCTACGGAGAGTCCTCAAAACCCAGAGGGGAAGCTGCAATCCGAGCCAGCACATGCCCCCAAGACCTGGCCGCGCCCTCCCAGCCTCTGCTCCCCTCCGTGAGCCCGGGCGCCACCCGGCTGTGCCCCCGGTTGGTCCCTGCCGGTCCCACATCCTCCACATCCTCTGGCGTCAGCCCCATCCTCTCGCTGGCTGGGGATGTGAGTGGGAATGGCTCAATCAGGATATAATCGTTTTTAATTAACGTGCGGATCATTTCACAGGCTGATCTCCTTGGAGACCACAGGGAAGATGGTCTTTTAAGATTTTCTTTTCCCTCCCCCAGCCCACCCCTCCCAGTCAAAGGCTGTCCCCCCCTTTCACCCACCCAGCCGCAACCTTGAGAACAGCACAAAAGCCTGATGCCTGCGTCCCTCTTGGGGCCATTAGGAGGATAGTGTGTGCTTACACCGACACACACATGCACATACACACACACACACACACACACACACACTCACGCATGTGGCCAAGCTTGGGGGCACACCCCCCCAAAATGCACAAATGGGATCAAAGATGCATAGACATGTACACACACCCACACACAGGGTGCGCACACACGCGCGCACACACGCTCCCCCCTCACACACAGACACACACAACACAGGCCCCTTAAGAAACACACAACAGGATCCAAGGCACACACATGTGAGCACACACACACACACACACACACACACACACGGGCACATCCCAAAAAGAGACACCCACAGAGGAGCACACGCGCAGACCCATGACACCCGCCCCCGGGGGAGACCCACCGCAGAGATCGCCAAGTACAGTGCTCACAGCAGGTGTCACCTGGCCCTGGACAGGGAGGGAGAGCCATGAACACTGCGCCCCTACCAGCATCCCTAAGACCCTGAGCTGGGGGTGCCCTGCTACCTGTCCCGCATGAGACTCAGCCAAGCAGCCACCACCCCAGGTGCTGTGTGATGCCGACTGAGTCTGCATCCTTCTGACCCCCACATGCCCCCATCTCTGGCATGTGGCACTCAGCCGCATCGTCCAGAGGATCCAGCCCGGACACCCCCTGGGAGAAATGTCCCCCAGACTTTCCTCAGGTTGTTCTGTAGGTCCATAGGGGGTACAGTGCGCCCTCTCTCTCTCTCTCTCTCTCTCTCTCTCTCCTTTCTTCCTTTGACAAGTCTTTTCTTCTTACCATTTTTTTTTTAATGGTATTAGAGATTGAACTCAAGGGCATTCGACTTCCAAGCTACACCCCCAGCCCCTTTTTATTTATTTATTTATTTATTTTTTGCGGTACAGGGGATTGAACCCAGGGGCATTCTACCTCCAGGCTACACCCCCCAGCCCTATTTTTTATTCTCTATTTTGAAACAGGGTCTCACTAAGTTACCAAGGGCCTCACTAAATAGCTGAGGCTGGCCGCAAACCCAGATCCTCTGGTTTCAGCCTCCCAAGTACTGGGATTACAAGCATGCGCTACCATGCCTGGCTTATTTTTTTAACTTTGAAACAGGGTCTCACTAAGTTGCTGAGGCTGGTCTCGAACCTGCGATCCTCCTGTCTCAGCCTCCCAAGTATTGGGATTACAAGCGTGCACCACCACTCCCAGCATTCCTTTCCCCTTTTTCTTTCTTCCAAGCTCCCTAGCTCCCTTCCCGATTTTTGAATCTCTTTCTTTCTCTCCCTCCTCCATCCTGCTCCCCAAGGGTTTGGGGGTCAGTCCTAGGCCAGAGGGTTAGGTCAGGGTGCACCCTGTGCTTCCACCCCCCCATGCCACACGCCTGAGCTGTGCTCATGCACACCGCCCTGGCTCCTGAGCAGACCCTGAGCCCTGCAGGCCCCTGTTCAAGTAAACCGAGGCACAAGGGACAGGACTCTGCCACCACTGGGTCCTCTGAAATCTGCAGTCCCCCCACCCCCCGGCTGACATGCTTTGAATCCTCAGCTTTTCCTTCTGGAAAATGGGATGACAAAGTGGAAAGGCGGTTTTGAGGAAGGGACCGTGGGAGCCCACGGCCACCAACCCCAGGCTGGTAATGACCTGGGTGGTCCCGGTTCCGGGAACATGGCAGCATACACGACCCAGAGGGCTCAGGAGTCTCCCGGCACTCCAGCTGGGGACACCAGGGGCGGGCTGGGGGCTTGTCCTCACTTGGGGCCTCAGTTCCCCCATTTGTAAGATGGGCAAGGTCGGCCCAGAGGGACCACCAGGGACCCTGCCCAGATGCAGAAACCAAAATGGCGGATCAGCAGCCACCTGGCCCAGCTACTGCTGTGTGACCTTGGGACTCACTTCCCCTCTCTGGGCTCTGGATGCCTCCTCTGTCAAAGGAGGGAGGTCAGACAGGCCATTCATTGCCAGGGCTCCATTGAGCACTGGTGGAAGTTTCTAGACTGTGGGGAAGGCAGGAGAACGGTGTCCCACTTATCCCGGGAGAACTAGGGGAGCTTGTCTCTGCCACTGCGGGCCTGTCGGAGCTTCAACACCAGCGGCGTCATTTTGAGGAAATCATGTTAAACATCAGAAAAAGCTCTCTGCACAAAACAGCCCCACTCCATGGCTCATCAGGAACATGCAGAACGTTGGCGAGAAGGGGAATATTAGGTAAATTATGGTACACGCACTTGACTGGAAAAGCCTGAAGACGTTAACCGTGGTGTTTATGAAGAGTTGGTTACAAAACAGGAAAAGGCTGGCGTTGTCGCCAGCACCAAAAAAAAAAAAAAAAAAAAAAGCAGGATATACATGTGAATACAAGCAATGACGACAAAGCCCTTAAAAAACCGACCAACTGCCGGCCAGGGAAGAGCCACACTGGAAAGCCAGCTTCGCCAGAGCCCCAGACCATCGATAACCCTTCTTGTTTGTTTTCCTCTATTTTTCAGATTTTCTGTGCACCCTCTTTTAAAACATATATATTGAAAAGACATTAAAATAAAACAGTCACTAGATTCCTCCAATTGAGAAACTTTCCCCTTTCATTCACCGATTCATTCATTCATTCATTACTAATCATTCACTCTGTTGTTTGTCCAGGCGGTCACAGAACACTGGGGTGTCTGCAGTGTGCCTGCCCTGGGGGCTCTAGGGGACAGTTTTCCCCTTAGGGGAAGGGAAGGAGGCCCGGTAAACAACTCCACACTTAGGGGCTGGGGCCTGCCTAGGGCTCAGCACCCATGAATCCTGCTAGATCCAGCCCGGCCTGAGCCTCCCTCACCCAGGTCTCACTGCCCACCCAGAAGGGCCTGGGCTTTGGATGTGGGGGGGGGGGGCTGGGCAAAGGTTTGGGAAGGAATCAGCACTTTCAGGAGCCTCCATCAGCGGAATAAGGGGTCTCCCTCTTCCTCCACCCCAGCCCCATGGCAACACCCTTCCAGCTCCAGGGTGCCCTGGGGTGATGCCCTTTTCCCCTCTGGCTGCGTGACCCTCTCTGGACTGATTCCCGCCTCCCCAAGGTCCCTGAACAAGGAACCCCGGGCCAGGTCAGGTCCTGTCCAGCTGCATAAAGGGCAGTACAAGGTGTGGAATCTGCTGCTCTGGTCGGCCAGTGTCACCCTGTTAGCATGTCAGAGGGTCCAACAATGTGTTCCTGCTGTGTGGGGCTGGCGGATTTCTGCGGGAGAGTTAACTCTTTCTATTCCTGCACCTGGCCACTGAACAGTCTGAGAACAACAGTCCAGCCCCCTGCTGCAAAGGTGCTCCCCCTCCCCCCTTGCCTGGGCTGCTAGCTTGAGGTTCCTGAGCCTGGCCACCAACCCCAGGAAAAGAAAGGGGAAAACGACACCTGTATTCCCAGGCTGCTGGTCAGGGAATCCAATTAAGGCGGGTTTTCGTGGACAACCGCCCCCTCGCCCATCCAGCTAGCCCTAAGCCTCGCCTCCTCCCCACCCCTAAAGGAGCAAAAGGACCTGGGGTCTTTGAGTAACAGGCTCTGACTCAGCAGACCCCCACCCAGGACTGCGCCCCCCCTTCATGACTGCGGTCCTCAGAATTTCTCTGAGCAAGCCCTCCCTCCTCCCAGGGCCCCAGTGGGAAAAGGAGAAGTTCCCACCACTCCCTCCCCCTCCGTCTGCCCACCCCCGAGGGAGGGGCCCAGGCGTCCAGATCTCCGGGTCACCGGAGCAGCAGCGTCTGCTGTGGATCGCAGGAGACAAACACTTCGTCACACCAGCACATCACCCTCGGGATCACCTCGCAGCCCGCATTGGACAGGAGGGGAGGAGGCTGAGGCTAGAGGGGCCCTCGCTGTGCTCCAAGGCGTCCGCCAATCGCCAAGCCCCAGCGGGGCGAGAATCCACGACCCCCGGCCGCGAACCCCAGCCCCTGCCTCCGCCGTGCGCCCCCTCCCCACCGCGGCGCCATCCCACGTCACCGTCTCCAACCCAAACAAGCCCCTCCCCTGAAGGGATCCCCTCCCCCTGCCTGGGCCCAGGGTCACTGCCCCCGGAGAGGCCGGGCTGCGCCCCCGCCCCCACTCAGAGGCGCGGGATTTCATTGTGAGCCTGGCCTCTCGGTCGCGCGTGAGACGGGCGCGGGCCAGGGGGGCGCCCCGGCGGGCTGCGTGCAGGCGGTGGGGAGGGGTCTCCGGGGAAGTGTTGGAAGCTGCTCGGTCCAGATCCGGAAGCCGCCGGGGGAGGAGGAAAGCGGGGGTGGGGAGAGCGCGACCTCGGGCGCTCCAGGGCGGCCCGAGGAAGCGCCGGAGGCGTCGCGGGTGCCGAGCGCCCGGGAAGTTTCCCACCGGCTGCCCGGAGCAGGACCGGGTGCGCGGACCGCCCTCCCCAGCCCGGCCAGCTCCCGGGCGCAGATGGCGAACTTGAACAGAACTCCTTCCTTCTCCGGCATCCCTCACCTCCCCGACCGACCGCGGCCACCAGCCCCGCCATCTCAGCCCCAAGCCTTCCGCCAGCGCCACTGTCGCCAAGACCGCTCGCTCACCAGTGCATTGTAGAGGGAAAGGGAGGGGAATCCCCAGCACAACCAAACTGCGGCCAAAAAAAAAAAAAAAGGAAAAGAAAGAAAGAAATTCCTTCTCCTGAGACCGCTTCCCTCCACCGGCGTGGAAACCCCGAGACGGGCAGACCCGCAACTCCAGCCAAGACCGCCGCGCCGCGGGAGGGTGGCCGCTCGGGCGGAGACCCCGCGGCAGCCCGGGGCAGGGCTGAGCCCGGCGCCCGAGCGGCCCGGCCGCCGAGGACACAAAGCTCCGCCACCAACAATACCTGCGGGCTCCTCCTGGGTCTCGGGGCGCCGGCGCCGCGCGTCTCGCCGTCTCCCTTTCCCCCGCCGTCTCTGTCCTCCGCTCGCGCGCGCTCTCCCCCTCGCCTCTTCCAGAACGCGCCGGCCAGATGAGATCCTTGGGAGAAAAAAAATGTGAGCGCTCGCCCGCTCGCACGATTCCTTTCTCTCCGCCCGCCGCTCGCGGCGGCCCCGGGCTCGCTCCTCGCCCTCGCGCTCCCGCGCGCGCCGCGCCTCTCGCGCCCCGCGCTTCCTTCTCAGCGGCCCCTGCGAGCGCCCTCAGTAGCCATTATTCACGGGCCGCCGGGGGACAGGAGGTAATTAGAGACGGCCCCGTGGCCGCATCCACTCGGCGGGCGCGATGCGGGCCGGGGCGCGCGCGGGGAGGGGCGCGCGGCGAGGGGGCTTGGCTGCGCGCAGCCCGCGCCCCAGACGCGGGGGAGGGGAGGGGAGCGGACGGGCGGGGGCGCGGCGCGCGCGGGGGGCCGGGCCCGAGCCCGGGGAGGGGCCGGGGGGCGCGCCTGCGGCTCCCACCGCCGGGGCGCGGGGTCACCGGCTGCGAGGCTCCGGGGAGCTTAGGGACTGGGGGTGTGAGTGTGTGTGTGTGTGTGTGTGTGTGTGCGTGCGCGCGCGCGCGTGCCCAAGACAGAGCGCAGGGGAGGGAGGGACGCTTTAATGTTTTGCCAGTGACTTACGAGCCCGCGGGTGAGCTCTGGGCTGTGCGTTTAGGTCCGTGCGTGTACATCACCGTGGCGGTACATTTCTGATGTGCCCTACGTGTGACTGTCACGAGGCCCGGCGGGGGGTCTGGGGACGAGCTGGGGACTGTGCGCCCGGGTCTCCCGCCGAGACCCAGGTCTGCGGTGCCTGCGTGGGGTGATGTGTTTGTGTGCGACTGTTTGTAGGGGGTAGCGTGGCAGCGTGGGTGGACTGCGCCTGTGTGTGCGTGTGCGTGTGTGTGTGCACGGGATGGTGCTGCGTGGGGCTCCGTGGCCGTGCGGGCTTGTTTGCGAGTGGGCTGGCCGTGCGGGGCCGTGCGCCTGAGCGGGCCGGGGGCTGCGTCCCGGGTGCGCGTGTGAGCCCGGGCGGGCGGGGGCTGGCCCTCGTGGCGTCGGGGATCGCGCGCGGCGGCGGCAGAGCCGCTTAAGGCGCGAACAGGCAGCGCCGGGGTCGGGGCGCAGAGCGACGTGTAGTAACCGTGGCGGGGAAGGCGGAGAGGAGGGGGGCCTCGTTTGCGCGCCTCCCCTCGCCGCACCGGAGACGCAGCTTGGAAATCCTGCCACTTGCCGGCCCCGCGGTCCTAGAGGCACAGGGTTTGGGAGACCCTGCCGGGCTGGGGGAGACGCCTACGGCCGGGGGGCAGCGGGGAAGGCACTCGGAGACCCCAGGGCAGCCCAGAAGCGCGCGGCGACGGCCACCCGGGGAGGCGGGTCGGGGCCGCGAGCCAGCCGAGGACTAGGTCGAGACAAAGGAGACTTGGGGCCGGACCGCGGCCGAGGGGAGGCCTGCCGGCGCGTGGAGCTCGGCGGCGGCGCGGGCCCTGTTCTCCTGTCCGGGAGCTGCTCCAGAGCCCCGGGGGCACTAATTATGCGCCCCGGGCGGGACCGCGGCGGGCGAGCGGGGTTCTTGACGCAGCTGGCGAGCCCCCGGGCTGTGATTGAACGTTCCGCTGGCCCGCCCCTTCCCGTGCCGCTTGCCGCCCGAGCCGCCATTCATTCATTCCTCCATCCTCTCCGGTCCACCCATCTTGCCATCCACCGATCACACAGCCTGTCAGTCCCAGGTCCCCGCCTCCATTCACTTCCTCCTGCTCTGGCAGGACAGGAGCACACCCAGGACCTCCGTCACATTTGGGGTTTGCTGTTTAGTGACCTCCCGATCCCCTGGCCCCATCTACCAACCCCCCAGCTTCCCCTACTTGTCTCTACAAATCCTGCATCCCACCCCACCTGCACAGGTAAATGCTGACCAGGTGGATTGTGTGTGTGTGGGGGGGGGGGGTCTTCAGCCTGGTCCTCTCCAAGCCTGGAGGGCCCCTTGGAGAAGGTGGGCACAGGTGGAACGCCCCACCACACTGCCCCAGGGCAGCTCGGCTCAGTCCCCTCTGCCCAGGATGCAGTGGTGGGAAGGGGTGCCCGACACCATGGTGGTGCCTCCAGTCCTAGGCTGAGGGCCATGAAGGCTTCCTGGCACAGAGGCCACCAGTACCCCAGTGGCCTGAGAGCCACTCCCAAACCTGCCAGCCAGGTAGTGCCAGGTGGGAAGCTAAAGATCAGAAGCCTGGGGGCTCTAGCCCAGACCCAACCCACAGAATGCCCGAGGCCTTGCACTAGGTGTCCCCTGCCTGGGCAGCAGCAGGCTTGAGGACCACTGTCACATCCTGCAGCTGCCCCAGGCTGGTCCCCTCCGTGGCCACCTAAAGAGCAGACTTCTCAGCCAGGTGTGGTGGCACATGCCTGTATTCCCAGTACTTGGGAGGCTGAGACAGGAGGATCGCAAGTTCAAGGCTGGCCTCAGCAACTTAGCACTACTCTGTTTCAAAAAACAGAAAGGGCTGAGAGTGTAGCTCAGAGGTAGAATGCCCTTGGGTTCAATCCCCATGAGCCCCCCAGGCTTCTCTACCAGAAATGAATCCCCCAGACCCAGGGCAGCCCCGCCAGTCTCCCTGTCTCTAAAACGGGGCTGCCTGGTGTCCATCTTCAGTTATTCAGGATCACCCAGTCCAGGCTGCTGGGTGAGCCAGGAGAAGGCCCACTGTGAAGCCTGGGACAGGAAACCTCCAATCCCTGCTGGGGACCACCCACCCAGCTGTAGACTTAACCCCAGGCACATCCTGACTTAGCCACCTCCTCCTGCCCCCCCAAGTCAGGCACAAGCTTCTCTCCCTCCTATTTCTGAGCAACCATGGAGAAAGTGTTCCTGGTGGCCGATGGGACCCTCACACAGTCAAGCCCCAAGACCTCCCTGACCTCGTGTCCCAGCCTCTCACCCTTACCCATGGTGCCCCTCTCTGGTCCTGACTTCACCAGGCACACTGTCACCTCAGGGCCTTTGTACACACTGGTACCTCTGTTTAGAGTGCTCCTCCCACCTGCTAAGACTCCACAGAATTTACCTGTGTGTGTGTGTGTGTGTGTGTGTGTGTGTTTGTGTGTGTGTGTGTGTGTGTGTGTGTGTTTGGTACTGAGGATTAAACCCAGGAGTGTTCCACCTCCAAACTACACCACAGCCCCCACCTTTTTGTGGCACTGGGGATTGAACCCAGGGGCATTCTACCTCTGAGTTACACCCCCAGCCTGATTTTATTTTTTATTTGGAAACAGGGTCTCACTAAGTGGCGGAGGGCCTCGCTAAGTTGCCAAGGCTGGGTTTGAACCTGCGATTCTCCTGTCTCAGCCTCCCAAGTGCTGGGATTACAAGTGTGCGCCACCACGCCCGGCACCCCCAGCCCTTTTTATTTTTTTATTTTGAAACAGGGTTTCATTAAATTGCTGAGGATCTCACTAAGTTGCTGAAGCTGGCCTCAAACCTACAATCCTCCTGACTTGGCCCAAGTAATCCCAAGTACTGGGATTACAGGCATGTGCCACAGAATTTGGCTAGGGTTTCTCTTCTTTGAACTGACAGCCCCCTTTGAGAAAAATGGGGTTGGGATGTGAGATGGAGAACCTCAGGGCTGGGACAGCTCACCTGAGTCACTCAAGATAACCGTTCATGGATTCCGGGGGGTGGGGTGTGTCCCAGGGGTCTAAAGGGATGGGATGGTGGTGGGGTGTCTTGTCCCAAAAGAGAGCAAACCCTGCATCTGTTCTCGGGGCCTCTCTTTGGCTCCCTGGAGCTTGTGGGGGCAGTCCTGTGACAGAGAATTCCAGAGAGCTACCATTCACGTCTGCCAAAGGTAGACAGATACCCCTACCTGGTCGGGGGGCCCTTCCGTAAGTGCTATCACAGAGACTCTTGGGACGGCATGGAAAGGTGGGATCTGCCGGGCATTGTGACACATGCCTGTAATCCCCGTACTTAGGAGGCTGAGACAGGAGGATCACAGGTTCGAGGCCAGGCTCAGCAACTTAGCGAGACCCTGTAGCTAGCCTGGAGGTAGAATGCCCGTGGGCTCAATCCCCAGTACCAAAAACAAAAATAAAAAAAGTTGGGATCTGCCATCTCCAGGAGGGGACACCCAGGCTCAGAAACTAAAGAACATGCCGGGGACACCCGGCAAGGCCATCTGATGCCACGGACGAGAAGGTTCAGGAGACGCCTGGCGTGCCGCTGCCCAGCAGGGTGCCTGGCACACGGCAGAAGCAGCCCTGTACGTGCTGTATGTGTTATCGATGAGTTAATGAATGTGGCCCCAGACCTCTGCTTGTCCCAGAAGCATTCGCTGGGGTTAGGGCACCGGCTCCCTGATCGCCTGCACCCTCTACCAGGCGAGCCCTACCCGGGGCAGGGGGACCCCCTTGCTTGGCTGGGGGAGCGGGCTGCAGGGTGGTGGGGCTACTCACGGGGTCGGTCTCAAAGGGCCCTGAATGGGGCAGGTCGCCTTTGGTTTGCCCCTAAACTGTCTGACTAGCTGTTCTCATGCAAAATCGGTGTCTACTGTGAGGCAGGCTGCAGACTCCAGAGTGAGAATGCAGGCCACCAGGGACAGGGGCAGCCAGGGACCACCCCAGTGCATTCACGGCACCCCCCACCAGGCCAAGAGGGTGTCACTGAGACCCAGAAGCCAGGCGCAAAATCAGGCCTGGGCTGAGAGCCTCAGGCTGGAAATCTTCCGGCCTGGGGTCAGGCAGCCAGGGTGTTTTTTTTTCTCTCCTTTGTGTGTGTGTGTGTGGTGGGGGAGGGTGGGTTGTAATGTGTAACCCACACATTTATTGAGTTGTGGGGCTGTAATTTCAAATCTCTATGTACCCTCCCCCTCCGTACCAGTCACCCTCCGCATTTCAGAGATGGGGCGTCTGAAGTCCCGCCCTTTGACTGGCCAGAGGTCACAGGACTGGACAGAAGTGGCCACCCACTGGTTTGGTGCGTATTTACTGAGCGCCTCCGAGGTGTTAGGCACTGCTCTCCTGAGGATTCGGAGCAAGGGACAGGACGACGTTTCCATTTCAGTCTCCAGACGGATGAGAAAGGGAATAAGTAAATAACGTTCAGTCACGTGCTTCCTTCTGAGCAGTGCAGTGTTAGGCAATTTTGCCATTGTGAGAACATCAAGAGTGTCCTTGCACAAAGTAAGACAGCTACAAATGACACGAAGAGATACGGCTGTGTGCTTCACTGACCTAAAGTGTTATGTGGTGGGGTGACTACAGTATGTTACATTTTTTTTGTTGTTGTTCTTGGGATGGAACCCAGGGGCATTCTATCTCTGAGCTACACCCCCAGCCCTATTTTGTATTCTTTATTTTGAAACAGGGTCTCACTAAGTTGCAGAGGGCCTCACAAGTAGCCGAGACTGGCCAAGAGCCTGTGCTCCTCCTGTCTCAGCCTCCCAAGTACTGGGATTACAAGGGTGCTCCACCAGAGGGGGGGCAGTATGTTACATTTAGTATAGTGTGTGTTACATTTTTGTGTTACACTTGGGGGGGGCAGTATGTTACATTTAGTATGTTATAGTTAGTACAGTATATTACATTTAGTGTGTTACACTTAATATAGTATGTTACATTTAGTGTGTTACACTTAGTATGGTTATATTTAGTATGTTACACTTAGTGTGTTACATTTAGTATAGTATGTTACATTTACTATGTTACACTTAATATAGTATGTTACATTTAGTGTGTTACATTTAGTATAGTATGTTACATTTAAGTGAGGAATGCTATAGAAAAATAAACAAAGCCAGGGAACGGGGCTGGGAGCGTGGGGGGCGTGTTTTTAGACTGATTGGTCAGAGATCTCATACCTGAGAAAAGACTTGGAAGGTTGAGGTAGTGGAGCATGTAGTTATCTGGGGGGAAAGCTGTGCGGGTGGCGGCAATAGGACATGCAAAGGCCCTGGGGCAGGAGCTGGACTTGTGGCTAGAGTAGAGTGAGCAATGTGGTGAGAGGGAAGAGATGGGTGGGGGCAGAGAGAGCTTAAGGGATCACACCCACAGGGCACTGTACACCATTGTAAGGATAGTGACGGAGACATGGGGTCTTTGCAGTGTTTTGAGCAGAGGAGGGGCATGATCTCCTGTAGATCCTTATAGTGCCCCCTGACTGACCCCCAAGAGAATGGATTTAGGGTCAGAGCAAAGTAGGAAGCCAGCAAGGTGGCCCTCACTGGGCCAGCAGGCAATGATGGGGCCTGGCCAGGGTGGGGGGGGTGAGAAGGGTCAGATTTGGGATCTGTTTGGAGGCAGAGCCAACAGGACTGGCTGATGCTTTGGGCCTGAACGACCAGCTAGAATGACGGCACTGCGTGACATGCCATTCCTGCCGCGGCCTGGGGCAGCCCCTGCACATGCCCTGGGCTGTGGGAGGAAAGCCCGCCCCTCCTGGGTCTGGCTGCCCGACTTGTTAGCGACCTTCATTCCAATCTGCTGGATGCTCCCTGTTTAGCAAACGTACCAAGACCATCCCCGCCTGGGTCACCTTCCCACCTGGCGAGCCCCCATGCCCTGATTTTATAAGCACACAGACCAGGTTAGCAGTGGCCAGCCCTCCCTCTCTGGGTCCTCCCGGACCAGCCCAGAGCATCACTGCACAATGCCTCCTTTGGCACACGGTTCTGGAGCGCCTGCTGTATGCCCGGTCCTGTCCTGGGTGCTGGGGACAGAGCAGCAGACAGACAGATGTCCTTGCCCTCACAGGGCCAGCACTCAACACTTAGAGCCCCGTGCCTTCCCATCCCCATCAGAGCCTCCCGAGGGAGCCGGGCCATCATGTGCACTGAGAGCTGAACCGCCAAGAATGTGTTTTTCTTTTTCTTTTCTTTTTTGCAGTACTGGGGATGGAACCTAGGGGCATTCTACCTCTGAGCTACACCCCCAGTCCTGTTTTATTTTTTATTATTTGTTATTTTGAAACAGGGCCTTGCTAAGTTGCTGAGGGTCTCGCTATATTGCTGAGGCTGGCCTCGATCCTCCTGCCTCAGCCTCCTGAGTACTAGGATGACAGGCTTGTGCCACCGTTCCCGGCTGAGAACATGCTTTTCTTTGTAGGCAACGAACTCCATTCAGTTTAGACGGTGGGGGAGGGGACGCCATTGGGAGTATACATTTCCAAGTTCCCTTAAGGTTTTGGAACATTTTCAAATAATCTGCATGCCCCCAGCTTCTTTCCTTCCCGCACCCCAGGAGATGGCAGTGGAGGTCAAAGGTCAAGGGTGAGCAGGAATGCCCTGGGGGGAGGGTCATTCCAGAGTCATGGCAGAGGGCTGCTCCGCGTCCACCTCTCCTGCCTGGGGGTCAGCAGGGCACATCTCCAGCCCCGCCCTGGACGGGTCTACCCCAGCGCGCTGGCGCCGGGCCAGGGCCAGTGCTCGCTCGTGCGCCGGCCTTTGATCTGAGCAGCTTTTGATCTTTTCTGTCTGCGGTTTTCCCTGCCATCTGTCTGTCCATCCTTCCTTACTGGCCTGCAAGAGGCCACCAGAGGAGAGGGAGGCGGGAAGGGGCGGCAGAACCCCTGGGGCGGACGCCAGAGGAGAGGCAGTGGGGTCTCCCGTCCCTCACATGGGTGCTGCCCTGCATTCTCTGTGGTCCTGGGTCCCACGGGCACCTTGGTTCCTGGCCGTGATGAAGGTGCATGAGCGTCTCTGTCACAGCCGCAGGAGTGGCTCAGCCACACGCCTGCTTGGGCCCAGCGGGGCCTGTAGGCGCCTTCTAGTTTCTTGTGCGTCAAGTACACCACTTGGCCAGGAAGCCGCCAGCAGTGAGTCCCTAAACACTCCTCTGAGCTGGGCGCAGGGGCACACGCCTATAATCCCAGTACTTGGGAGGAGAGACAGGAGGATCGCAGGTTCAAGGCCAGCCTTGGCAACTTAGCAAGACCCTGTTTCAAATTTTTAAGAAGTGAGAAGGAGCCAGACTCATTGGCACACTCCTGTAATCCCAGGACATGGAAGGCTGAGACAGGAGGATCGCAGGTTCAAAGCTAGCCTCAGCAACCTAACAAGGTCCTCAGTAATTAGCAAAATAAAAAATAAAATAGGGCTAGGGATATAGCTTAGAGGTAGAATGCCCCTAGGTTCAAGCCTCAGTACCACCCCCCCCCAAAAAAAGTGAAAAGGGTCGGGAGTATAGTTTGAAGGTAGAAAGCCCCAGGTTCAATCCCTAGTACCACAAAAAAGCAAAACAAAATAAAATTCTTCTGCACGACACAGATGAATCTCCAACCCCAGCCACAGACTGACCTCTGACCCCAGCCCCAGTGTGATCCTTTCTCCATCACAGCCACAGATGGACCCCTACCCTCTGCCACACGTGGACTTCTGTCCCCAGCCACAGGGCCTAGCCACAGGCCAACACCAAGTTGATGCCGTAGGCTGACCTCTGACCCAGCCACAGCCTGAACCCAATGCTAGTGGTCATCTGGGGGACAGGTTCCAACTGGCCGCAGGGGACCACGTGGGAAAGCTGGAAGGAGCCCAGCTCAGCATCCTTCAGACAGCCACCGTTAACCCTGCGCCTGCCTCCTGCCGAGGCCACAGGACTGTCACTAAGGAGCCTGGGGCTTTTGACACCTTCCCAGAGCTGGCCAGCAGCACCTAGTGGGGACTAGTCAGGGGCCCAGGCAGCCCCTGCCCCTAGCCAGGGGTGCAGCTGGAGGACATGTGGCCACGCCCAACAGAAAACACACCCCAATACACACAGAAAGAGACCCGCGCGGCCCCAACCCTCCATGCAAACACAGACACACACACAGGCACAACACACACAACCAGCCATGAGCTGCACGCAGACCCTGCCCGGGCTGGGCTCCCAGGACAACTGCCCAAGTGGGCATGGTGACAGTCCCCCTTCCTCCTCTCCTGGGAAGCTGAGGAAACCGAGGCAAGCCTGAGACCCGGCTGCACCTCCACGGGACCTGAGGGCAGCCACGGCCCTCCCTGGGGCCCCAAGGAGAGCCAGGGAGAGAGAGGGTGGTGCTCAGCCCAGACTTATATCTCCAAGGGGGCTAATGAGCCTGGGGCCGTGTCACCTGCAGAGTGGGGACATCGGGACAGGCATAAGTCCCGACATGTCCCCACAATCACACAGGTGCCTTTACACGCACACAGAGATGTGCACACTGATTTACACACGTGTGTGCACACAGATGGGTCGTGCACATGTAAGAGCACACAGAGACTCCCCGAGGTGAGAGTGTACACACAGATACACACACCCTCTTAGGTATTGTCACCTGCCTTCACACAGCGTCTGTCCCCTGACCCTAGGAGGCCCGAGGACACAGTCCCTAGTTTTGTGGCTATCTCTGAGTGGCTCACCCACTCCTCAAGAGACCCTTCCACCCCCTTCCAAGTTCAGCTCAGAGCTCCACGGGCCTCTGCCCTCCTTGGACATGTGGTGTCGGGAATGTCACCCTGGGGCTTCTCCTAGTCCCATCTGAGTACCCCTGAAGTCCCCTGAGTTTATCCAAGTGGCGGCAGGTGCGGCTCCCCCCGACCCCAGGCTGGCAATGACATGCCCTTAAGTCTTTGGCATGACTTGGCCAACTCTCTCCTTGCCAAAGGAGACCCAGTTCCCTGCCTCCATTTGTCATCTGCAAAACAGAGAACAGATCGCCCTTGCCTGTGCTCCCAACTCAGAGCAGCCAGGCGACAGGAGGAGGAGGAACAGAATACCTGGCTGTCCAGGGACAGCCCAGCCCTCGGCGTCTCTGCACCTGCCTGCAGGTGGCCTCCAACCTCTAGGCTCTATGGTGAGGGTGGGCTGGGGAGGGACAGGGATGCCGTGAGGGTCCAGCAGGGTCCCAGCTCACAGCTCCTTGGCTCAGCTCCTCCTGGGGCACAGCAAGCCTGAACCATGCCAACGGCAAGCCTGTATCTGCAGAGGAGGCCTCTGGAAAGATGGAGAAGAAACTGCTGATTAAAATTGACCCCTGGGCCGGGTATGTTGGCGCATATTTGTAATCCCAGTACTTGGGAGGCTGAGACAGGAGGATCGCAGGTTCACCACGGTCAGCCTCAGCAATTTATTGAGATTCTATTTCCAAGTAAAAAAATAAAATAGGGCTGGGAGTAAATAAAATAGGGCTTG
This sequence comes from Glis glis, assembly GCA_004027185.1. Taxonomy (NCBI): domain Eukaryota; kingdom Metazoa; phylum Chordata; class Mammalia; order Rodentia; family Gliridae; genus Glis; species Glis glis. The sequence goes on along the minus strand of PVJS01000207.1, from coordinate 44,263 downwards.
GAGGTAGAATGTCCCTGGGTTCAATCGCTAGTACCGCGTGCGCGCGCGCGCACACACACACACACACACACACACACAAAATTGACCCTTGGTTTAGCATGCTTGAGACCCTGGGCTCCATCCCCAGTACTGCAAATTAATTAATTAATTAATTAAATAAAAATAAAAATTGAGCCTTGGAGGGTCAGGAGCAGGAGGGACACTGGTGGGGGGGTGGCTATCTGAATTTCTAGCACAAGAATGCAGGAAGTGGAGGAGGAGAGGATGGCGACTATTGTTCCAGAACTTTCCACCTGGTTTGGCTTCATTCCAGACTCTTGTGAGGAGCCTGGTGACTGCACAGGAAAGGGGGTGGCCTGCAGAGCTGGGCTAACTGCCAAGCATCTGCCATGGCATCCCCTTGAGGCAGGGGTCCCTGGCCCATTTGAGAGATGTGGAAACTGAGGCTCAGAGGGCTGAAGGGAGAGGCTCAGGCCTGGGGGGCTCAAGGTGGAGCCTGAACCACTGCTCTAAAGACCCCCACAGTCTCCTGGCTGGGTGGGGAAGTGACAGCTCCCACCCTCCTCACACCATACACCAGGAACCTGGCACGGCCGCTACTCCTGCTCATCCCCAGTGCAAACCCTGGCCCTGTGTGTCGCTGGGCTGCTCCGCACCCTCTCTGGGCCCTGCCCGCCAGAGCTGAGAAGAGGGGTGACGTTCCTGCTTGCTCACCTCACGGGGTGAGGTGGGAGGGATGGAGGGCAGCCTGCTGCACTAAGTCCAGGACGTAGAAGGCGACACTGCTGTGTCTCTCCCTAAATGGAGCAAAGAGATGGAGGATCCTCCCCCCTGCAGCGATGACAGCAGACTCAGGGCGCACACCCGCAGGGCCAGGGCCGCACCGGCCCCCCAGCGAGTGCTCCTTCCCATTTCTATGTCCCTGGACAGGCTGCTGCTTGGAGAGCTTTCTTACATGATCTACGGCACTCCTGCTCGGGTCTGAACGCGGTCTATCTCCCAAGAACCCACTCAGGACTTTAATCCCCAAACCCTTATGTCCATGGTAGTGAGAGGACGGAAATTTAATCTCAGCATGGTGTTCAAAGGTGGAGCCTTTGGGACGTGATTACATTACGTCATCAGAGTGGAGTTCCCATGACTGATCCTAGAGGCCTTTAAGGGGTGGGAGAGAGACGGCATGGACATAGATACATACACACACACACACACACACACACACACTCCCACCATGATGGGATGCAGCCCGGGGGGCGCCTGCCAGAGCCTGCGCAATGCTCTATGGACCTTGTACCTCCAGAACCATGAGCCAAATAAACATCTTTTCTTTACAAAGTAGCCTGCCTCGGGTGTTTCATTATAGTAACAGAAAGCTGAGGAAGCTCCCCAAATGTGTGCCAAAAGACTCACACCCGGCTGCTGCATATTTATGTTTCTGAGCCTCAGTTTTTTCACCCTTAAAATGGGAGAACAGCAGGACCTGGGTCAGGCTGAGGCTGAGCAGAGATGAGCACACAGAGGTGACCGTGTGGCGAGTCCTCGGTAAATGTCAGCCCTCGTGATTACCCTTCCCTCCTGGTCCCTGGAGAGGTCTGAGTGTTCAATATCAAATTCCAATTTCCTGGTGGTGGTCTGAACGTTGAAGTTGGAAATCCTGCTGGGTGGTGCTTCCGGGCCAGGCTGAAGTTCCACCACGCTTTGACCCTAACGCCCAGCAACCAGCAACCTGTGCCCCGGGTTAACAGTACCCGATCTCTTCACAGCCCCCCAACAGCCATGTGAGGGGACCCTGCTGCACACCCAGAAACGGGGGTTCAGAGAGGGAGCTGAGGAAGGGTAGCAGCAACAGGAACACAGATTTCACCTCCATATAAGGAAGAGCTTGCTACCAGGCAGAGCTGCCCAGAAATGGAAGGAGTGAGCTTGGGCGGTGGTGAGCAGCCCGAGACTGAAGGTATGCAAGCAGAAAAGGGCAGGCGTCGAGCAGGCAGCCGGGACACTGCGCAGGCGAGGACGGCTGGCACCTCTGCTCCTGTGACTTGACTAAGGCCATGTGGAAAGGAACGGAATTCCAGGTCAGAGCTGGGGCCAGAGGAGCCATACTCAACACGTGAAAGCCAAGCCCCTCCCCAGGTCACAGGGTTTTGGTGCGTGCGTGCGTGCGTGTGTGTGTGTGTGTGTGTTACTGAGGATTGGACCTCTGTGTGTGTGTGTGTGTGTGTGTGTGTGTGTGTGTGTGTTACTGAGGATTGGACCTCTGAGCTATACCCCCAGCCCTTTTTATTTTTTTTTAATTTCCAAACAGCTCTCACTAAATTACTGTGTGCTGGCCTTGAACCTGCAATCCTTCTGTCTTAGGCTCCCAAGTACTGGGATTACAGGTGTGTACCACCACACCCAGCTAAATTCACTTTTTTTTTTTTGTCATACTGGGGGTGGAACCCAGGGGCTTTCTGGGCTACGCCCCCCAGCCCTATTTTATTTTTTGTTTGGAAACAGGGTCTCACTAAGTTGCTGAGACTGGCTTCAAACTTGTGATCCTCCTGTCTCAGCCTCCCAAGTACTGAGATGACAAGCATGTGCCACCACACCCGGCTTATAAACTCAGCCTTTTAAAAGTGGGCAGTTTGGTCAAGCGTGGTGGCACATGCCTGTCATCCCAGTACTCGGGAGGCTGAGACAGGAGGATCGCAGGTTCAAGGCCAGCATGCTGTAACTTAGTGAGACCCTGTTTCAAAATAAAAAGGGCTTGAGCCGGGCGTGGTGGCGCACGCTTGTAATCCCAGTACTTTGGGAGGTGGAGACCGGAGGATCTGGGTTCACGGCCAGCCTCAGCACTCTCTCTCTCTCTCTCTCTCTCCCTGTCTCTCTCTCTCTCTCTCTCTCTCCCCTTAGTGAGGCCCTCTGCAACTTTGTGAGACCCGGTTTCAAAATAAAGTATAAAAAATAGGGCCGGGGGTGTAGTGCGGAGGTAGAACGCCCCTGGGTTCAATCCCCGGTACCGCAAAAATAAATAAATAAATAAATAAATAAATAAATAAATAAATAAAAAACAAAAAGGGCTTGGGAGTGTAGCTCACAGAGGTAGAGCGCCCCGGGGTTCAATCCCTAGTACCACAAGAAACATGAGTGGGTTTTGGTCCATCCACAGAACTGTGCAACTAGCACCACTATCTGATTTCAGAATCCTTCACCCCCCACTAGTGGCCACACACCTTCCCCCGCAGCCGCTCACCGCTTCCTGCCTCTGTGGGTCTGCGAGCTCTGGCCATTTCAGAGAGCAGCGTCGCAGTATTGATGGCCCTGCGCACCTCACGCGGGCGTATTTCAACGTACAATTTTCAATTCCCGTTCCATGTCATGACCAAGACCTTATGATAAATAACACTTTGAACATCTGTGTGTCATAGGGAGATCTTTTCTTTTCTTTTCTTTTTCTGGTACTGGGGATTAAAGCCGGGGGCATTCTGCCTCTGAGCTACACCCCCAGCCCTTTTTATTTTTTATTTTGAAACAAGGTCTCACTAAATTGTGGAGGGTCTTGCTAAGTTGCTGAGGCTGGCCTCAAACTGGCTATCCTCCTGTCTCAGCCTCCCAAGTACTGGGATTACAGGCACGTGCCACTGTGCCAGGCCCATGAAGAGATTGTTAACACAGTGCACCCAACCCTTGGGTGACCACCACACCTTGCTCTGCACACCAGTGCAGAGGTCTCTCCCCACCCTTGCCTGCTTTGGCCATTAGGGCAGCCAGGTGGAGCCTGTTAAAGGGGAGTGGACCAGGTGCCTCCCTTACTCAGAACCCTCTATGGCTCCCATTTCACGTAAGATCTAAAACCAAACTCACACGACAGCCCATAGTCCCCCATGCAATCTGACCTCTGCATGCCGGGCACTGGCCAGGGGCTGAGGAGGTCAGGATGAAGGGGGCTCATCCCTCACCTCCCAGTCAGATGGGAGACATACACAGGAGGCACAAATATTGAGTTTGGAATGACCCAATTCCAAATTCAATGACCTTACCTCCTCTCACTCTCCCCTTATTCCCTCTGCTCCTGAAACACAGGGAGTGTAGTACTCTTTGCACTGGCTGTTCCTGCTACCCGCGGCACGCTTCCAGTTACTCTATCCCTGTAGGTCTGCCGTCTTTTCCTTCGTACCCCTTACCGCCTAATATATCTGTGTGTTCGCGGCCTTCTCTCCCACTAAAATAGCAGCTCTGTGGCAGGGCGTCGCTGATATCTCCCCAGCACCTGGCACAGAGCTGCAGCTTTGTGATTAGTTGGGCTTTTGCAACAAAAGAAGCAACATAGCCGGGCGTGGTGGCACATGCTTGTCATCCCGGTACTTGGGAGGCTGAGACAGGAGGATCGCAGGTTCGAGACCAGCCTCAGCAACTTAGTGAGACCCTGTTTCAACATAAAAATAAAAAGGGCTGGGGATGTAGACTAGAGGTAGAAAGTTCCTGGGTTCAATCCCCAGTACCAGAGGAGGAGGAGGAGAAGAGGATGAGGAGGAGGAGGAGGAGGAGGAAGAGGAGGAGGAGGAGGAGGAGAAGAAAAGAAGCAAACGCAACACCCAAGCACCCTGTGTAACCTGTCTTCCACGATGGCAGGCCTCTGCCTGTGGGCAAGTGCCTTTTGTTAATTGAGTCGGCATTTTTAAATCAGGAAAGGTCATAGAGAAATCTAGATTCCAAGCCAGGCGTGGTGGCGCAAGTATTGGAATTCCTGTACTTGGGAGGCTGAGATAGGAGGATTGCAGGTTCGAGGCCAGCCTCAGCAACTTAGCAAGACCCTGTCTCAAAGTGAAAAATAAAATAGGGCTGGGGGGGTCTAGCTTAGAGGTAGAACACCCCTGGGTTCAAGCTCCAGTGCCACCAAAAAGAAGAAGAAGAAGAAGAAGAAGAAGAAGAAGAAGAGGAGGAGGAGGAGGAGGAGGAGGAGGAGGAGGAGGAGGAGGAAGGAAAAGAATAAAATCCAGATTCTGGCTGCTCTAGAAAACCCAGCCTTAGCCTGGCGGGGCCACACCACGGTGAGCAGGTGCTGAGAGGCGGGCCTTGGGGACACAGAGCTCAGCCCACAGGTCCTGGGAGACCAAAGCCTTGTCTCTCAGAGAGGCCCAAGATGAGGCGCCCCAGGTGGGCTTCCTCTGGGGAGACTCAATGCCTCATCTGCTACTGCTGTCTGACATCGGGGCCGAATGGCTCCAGCCACCAATAAGGGTCCTATCCTCTTGATCCAAGCCCTGGGCCCTCGGTAGGCCCACCAAGCTCTCTTGGTCACCCTGAGGACCTGCCAGCCGGTGGCCAGCCTCTGCTTCAGCCCAGGCCGTCTAAGCGCCTCCCTCGCACAGAGGACCCCCAAGCGTCCACCTCCCCATGTGACTGTGAGCAGTGAGGCGGGGACAAGCCTCTCCCCGGGCTCCCCAGCCCCTGGCAGAACCCAGCACAGTACCTGCAGGGCCGCTGCTTATTGAAAAGCACCCACTCTGGGCCCGGGAGGAGCTGAGAGTCTGACTCGGGTCACACTTAGTGCCACCTCGTGCTTGCTAGTTACCTACTATGCGTCAAGGACACAGGTCCAGGGGCGCTGCTGCAGCGGGGCATGCGCCTAGGACCAGGATGAGCCAAGGCCTGGCCGGTGTCCTCCCAGGGCCTCAGTCTCCCCACCTGCACGCAGGAAGCCCCTGATCGCCGGCCTCGCCGGCCCCGCCTCCCGCCCTGAAGAGGTTTTCCGGGTACTGCGGGTACTGCGTGCAGCCCTGCCTTCCCATCCATCAGGATTTTGCTGCATTCCTGTGAGTCATTCTCCAAACAAACCGTGCGAGGGAGAGAAGGGAGCGGGGGAGGGGGAGGCTGGGAAGCAAACCCGCCTCCCTCCTCTCTCCTGCCCGCCCCCCACCATGCACACGGGGAGCCCCCAGGAGAGCTCTGGGGTCCCAGGCTGGCCAGCTAGTTCCACAGCCTTGCTGTGTGACCTTGGGCAAGACCTTTGTCCTCTCGGTCTCCAGAGAAAATGACCTCCAAGGTCCTCGCCTGCCTACAGGATGTGAGGGGTCCCTAGGGGGGGCTCTGTCTGTCTCAAATAAGGCAGGGTGCCATCCTGGTGTTTTCAAAGCAGCCTGTGCCCACTTTCTCTCCTCAGTTTCCCCACCTCTGAAATGAGGGTAGAGCCAGTCCTTGGTGGGCAGAGGGGGCACATGTGCAGGTGCAGTTGGGCTGCAGGACGGCCCAGGTGTCCGAGGGACCAAGGCAGTTACCTGTGCCAACCCGGGGCAGGGCCTCCCAATGGAAATGCTAATCTCTGTGGCTGCTGTGCAGGCAGACAGACAGGCGCGTGCGACACACACACACACACACACACACACACACACGCCACAGCAGCCAAAATGCCACGTCTGGCAGTCCTGGCCCACAGGCACAAGGGCCAGAAGGGTACAGAGGGTCTCTGAGTGGTCCCCAGGTTTGAGGGTAGAAGGATGAGGCACTGTTGAAAAAGAGGGGGCCCTCCTCATGGTGGCAGTGGGGAGTGGCCCTGAGCAGTGGCTGGGTGTCCACGCAGTGGGGGGAGGTCGTGCGTGCTCAAGAGCGGATCAGGGGCCCCAGGTCTCTGGTCACGTGGCTCAGGGCCCACAGAGTACTGGGGAATGTGGAGTGTGTATGTTTATGGGACACCATGTATGGGGGGGCCTTCTTCTGAGGCTCCCTCTGTGGTGTTTCCCCGTGAGAAGCAGGCTCCAGAGTCACCACGGCTGCCCCGCCACCTCTGCCCAGGGGTACCCAACAGCGCAGGGGACCGGGGACGCGTGTCCATGTGTACTTGCCCATCGTCAGGGGCCCTGGCCTGAGTGTGGCCGTGTGGCTGAGCTCGAGAGGCAGCGGGGAGAGTGCGCGTGTGTGAGATGGACTTCGGAGGGTGTGAGGGGTGTGGGTGTCTGTGAATAGACCACAAGTGGCCACAAGTGTGTGTGAGATGAACTTCGGAGGGCTGTGGGGGTGTGGGGTGTCTGCGGCCGGGTAGGCCGGTGTTCAGGAGTGTGTATGCGCTTGTGTGGGGTGGACAAAAAGGTTTCCTCTGAAGACCAATCTGGGAACTGCCCCCTCGGAGCCTCTGGTTCTTTCTAGCAGGTTCCCAAGCCCCTGGGAGGGGCACCCGCCACCTGCTTGGCGCTTATCTGTGGGGCCCCTTCAGGTTCAGAGCCAGGCTCAGGCCCTCCGCCCAGACAAAGGCTCTGGCGCACAGCACTTTGGACTTAGTTGGGGTTCACAGCCCCTGGGTGGGGAACCCTGCTTCCCCGAGCCCCAGCAGCTCCCTGGGCCTGGAGACGGGAGCTCAAGGCTGGAGTGAGGCCCGGGGACTGGAGGGGAATGGGAGGCAGGACCGTGGCCGCACAGGGAGGAGACTCTGGGGGGCAGAGAGGGGTCCTTGGTGGCAGCTCAGGTGGGGACCAGAAACACCCCACTGCGTATGCACATTGGATAGTCACGGAGAAGGTCAGCTTCCATGTGCTCGTGAACAGTGGCCACTGAGCGGGAGGCGGGGCTCCAGAGACGGGGAGGAGAAGGGCATGGGGTGGTGGGCTCTGTGGGCACTTCTTTTGTTGTTGTTGTTGTTGGTACTGGGGATTGAACCCAGGGGCATTCTACCTCCCAGCTCCACCCCCAGCTCTCTTTTTTATTCTTTATTTTGAAACAGGGTCTCACTAAGTTGCGGAGGGCCTCACTAAGTAGCTAAGGCTGGCTGCGAACCTGGATCCTCCGGTCTCAGCCTCCCAAGTACTGGGATTACAAGCATGCACCACCATGCCCGGCACTCTGTGGGCACTTCTAAGTGACAGAGCAGAGAGACTGAGAGGAGCCAGCCCTGAACGTCCCCCCATAATATGGTGGACAGCACCGTGCATGCTCAGAGCTGGTGTCAGCACCCCGAAACACAGATGCTACTAACTCCTCCTCGGGGCTCTCAGCAAGGCGCCCTGCACGCAGGCCCCGTCTCTGGGAAGAGCCCCAGGCGGCAGCCGGGAGTGGGCGCCCCTCTTCTCTTCTGCTCTCTGAGTCTCAGCATTCCCATCTGTGAAAGGGGGAGGGGTGGGGCTCTAAGAGGTCCAAGGTGTCCCCCCAATTCTTGGAGACAGAAGGTGCCCAGTCCCCGAGTCTTGCTGATAGAGGGTGCCCAACGTGTCCCCCCAATTCTTAGAGACAGAGCCTGGCCTATGTGGCTGCAGCCACAAGACCAGGGCCACCAAGACCTCCAGACCTACCCTGTGTGCGAGGGTGGGACAGGCCTTTGGAGGACTGGAAGATAGACGGTCCCTTTGTGCTTGGATCAGGGGACGGCCGGGAACCTGATCAGGGGTGGCCTCCTTGTCCCAGCTCGACAGATGAGCTTAAGCATTGAACACAGAGAGGACAGAGGACAGGCCTCAGCTGGCCTGTGATGGGGACCCTGATTTGCTGAGACCCCTGGCCATCCCTCTGGCCCCTCAGCCTGAGTCCTTCTGCTGTTAGCAGGGGAGTGTGGTAGGAGGTGGCCACACCGAGGGAGGGGCCCACGGAGCACCCCCAAGCCCAGACATGACAAGGGGCTGCCCGGGAGCCACAGGAGCTGTACAGAGAAGCACTGGGGGGAGGAACCCAGCCCTGGAATGCTGAGCTTTCCGCTTCTAGAAGGGGCCCCAGCCTCGGTGGGAAGGGCAGCCCAGAGGAAGGGCAGGAGGACGTGAAGGCCAGTGCCGGCTCGTCCCATCTAAGCCAGCCGGCGGGCTGCCCAGCGTCCATCCGGGGCTCTCCCTGGGGAGGCCCCCACTGCTACTGGAGGTCCATGGGCCCCTGGAGGAGCGTGCAAGGAGAAGAGGCCTGGGGAAGAGAAGGGGCGAGGGAGGCAGGGTTGGGCCTGAGAGCCCCGGTGCCCACCCCCCATTCCTTGTAGACGGGCGTGGGGCAGCCTGGCTATGTGGCCGTGGCCTTGGGGACCTGTCCAGGGACCCCAGCAGCCTTCTGCTCTCCTAGCACTGTCTGGCCAGCTCAGGTCTGCCTCTGCTCAGCCTCTAGTGGCCCTCATGTCACTGGGAGTCAAAGCTGGAGCGCCCCCCATGAACTGCTCCCCACACTCACTCCCCTCTGCCCCCCCCCCGTACCCCTGCCTCAGTACCCTTGCATACCTATCCCTCTGCCCGCACTGCCCTTCCTCTAGCCGTGCGCAGGGTCCCTCACCTGCCTCAGCCGCGGTCACCTTCCCAGGAGGCCTCTCCCGGTGCCCTGGTCTCAAGCTTGCAAACGTTTGCCCGCTCCTGAGCCCCGGGGCCGGCACTCTCCGGTTTCCCTCACCACACCTTCCCGTTCAGAGGTGCTGGACAATGAACTCGCGAGCACGCGCACCGGCTGCCCCAGAGGAGCGCGCCAGCTCATAGTAGGGCTCTGTGCGTGGTGAATGAATGAATACAACATTCCTGCTACACGAGACCAGAAGCCCTCCATTCCAACGGTGGCGTCTCTCAGTCCCCCGTGGGAGTCTCACTTCTGTTTTCTCCTGAGATGGTGCAGAGGAAGAATGGGCGCCACCCCCTTCCAGTGCAGCCCCACCCCCAAATCAACCGTTGGCTCAATGGGTGGGACCACAGTTCTCAGTGTCCTTCAACATTCAGCCGCATCCTGGACACCTCCCTGGACATCACTCAGGCCCCTGGGCACCCCGACTCTGTACTGATCCCCCAAACCTTCCCCAACACTGCACAGAGCCCCCCATCGGGCCCACTGTTCCCCGAGAGCTCTTCGTCCTAGATCCCCGGGCAGACCTTGGCGCAGCCTCCTCCCTGGGCCTCCTTCTGACCACTGGCTTTGTGCTCTGTCTGCCTATGTGTTCGTTCTATCCCCGTCACTCAACCCAGAGACCATCAGTACCCTGCGCCTTGCCTCCTCCTGCCTGGCCGTTACCTGGCCCCATCCCTGCGGCTAGATCTGACTTCCCAGTGCCTCCTGCTGCCTCCAGGCACCTTCTTAAGCAGATCTGCCCCCCACCCTGAGGCTGTGCCTTCCCTCCACCGGCCCTCAGCATCCCTGGGGCCGCATCCCCACTCAAGGCTACACGCTGCCTCTCTGCAGAGGGCTCTCCAGCTCCCCTGCTGGCCTGTGGGCTCCCTTGGGGCCTGTGAAACAGGTGCTCAACAGACATCTTTTGAAAGAATAAACAACAGAGCCAGGCGTGGTGGCACATGCATGCAATTCCACTACTTGGGAGACCGAGACAGGAGGATTGCAGATTCGAGGTCAGTGACACAGTAACTTAGAGAGACTCTGTTCCAAAATAAAAAATAAAATAGGGCTGGGGTATAGCTCAGAGGTAGAAGGCCCCTGGGCTCAATCCCCAGTACCACAGATATAAATAAATAAATTGATTTAATTAATGAATGATAGAAACACACTGGTGAGCAGGTGAATGAATGAGGTGAGCAATTCTAGAAATGAGTCCACAGGAAAGTTCTGTCTTTAGGCGGGTCCCTTCTGTAGCTTGCCATTCTCTTGCGTGCACCCCTGGCAGGGGTCAGATTTGAGTGAGGAGGAGGAACAGGAGGAGGAGGAGTATATACCAGTCAGAATGGGCTATGCTTTGTTGCTGTAACAAAGATCCCCAACTCTCAAGGGCCAAAACAACCAAAGTTGACTTCTTGTTCTCACTACACATCCTTCAGGGTGGAAAGGAGGCTTGCTGGACAGTGGCTCTCCTGACCTTGGGCTGCCAGAGGGGAGAGAGTGAGAAAGAGAAAGAGAGAAAGACAGAGAGAGAGAGAGAGAGAGAGAGAGAGAGAGAGAGAGATAGATCTGGGAATGCCACCCTAGCTATGAAAATGCTCTGGCTCAGAAGGGACTCACATTACTTCTGCTCACACCTTATTGGCCAGAACTGGCCACATGACCCTGCCCAAGCATAAGTCCCACCCCGGGCTTGGGAGGGTGAGTACCTGGAATCTTTGGCCAACAGCTCAACAGCACCGATGACCATACAAGTGGCGGAGGCCATTTATCGGGCTGAGGCCTTAGAGTGAGAGATTCATTTAATACTCAGGGCAGCACTCAGAGGCTAGACTAGGAATGTCCCCACCTTCCAGATGAGACAGCTGAAGCGCAGACAGCGCAGGCCCTCACCGTGGTCACACAGCTGGTAAGACACTGGCCAAGATCCGAACTTGGTCTGTGTGATTCCAGGTCCTTCCACACCCTGCTTCTGGCTCTGGCCCCTGGCTTCCTCAACCAAGGCTGGCCAGGGGTCAAGGATGGCACGGGGTAGATAGGGCAGTCCCATGCAGAGGGCCACACAGAGCCTCCTCGCTCCGTCACATCCTCTCCCGACTGTCACATGCTAGAGCTCCTGGGGACGATAAGACCTGTTTCCAGGTTTTGCTGAGAGAGAAACTGAGGCTCAGAGGAAGCAATGACAGGACCAAGGTCACAACACGGGGTTGTGCAGGGTTGGGGACAGGACCACAAGTCTCTGCCCACCACGGCCTGTGTATCCCCAACTGCTTGGGCAGCCTTGACCTGAGCCAGGGCCCCTCAGAAGTTGGGTTGCGCAGGCATGCACCCCTTTACTGAGAGACAGGCAAGAAGGACGCACTGGTCCACACCAGGCAGTCCCCAGGCCCTGGCGTGGAGCTGGCCCTGCTCTGAGCAGCGGGGCTGGTTGGCTGGCTGGCATGAGGAAGCTCACTTCTTCTAGGGACAGGCCCACCAGGGTAGCCAAAGAGGTGTGGAGGGGGTAAGCCTCTATGCCAAGGAACCATGCCCAGGATGTCCAAACACAGGAAGCCACATGGGAGAGGGTCTGTAGGGACTGGCATGGAACCAAGAAAAGGGGTGGGTGGAGTTTAGAAACAGACCCTGTCAGGTGTGGTGGCCCTGTCATCTCAGATCCCGGGAGGCTGAGACAAGAGGATCACAGGTTGGTGGCCAGCCTCAACAACGTAGTGAGACCATCAGCAACTTTTTGAGACCTTGTTTGAAAATAAAAAAATAAAATAGGGCTGGGGGTGTAGGTCAGAGGTACAACACCCTTGGGTTCAATCTCTAGTACCAAAAATAAGTAAATACATAAAAAACATTTGTGTGTGTGTGTGTGGCACTGGGGATTGGACCCAGAGGCATTCTACCTCTGAGCTACACCCCCAGCCTGATTTTATTTCTTTTTTTTTTTTTTTTGCGGTACCAGGGATTGAACGCAGGGGCGTTCTACCTCCGCGCTACACCCCCGGCCCTATTTTTTATACTTTATTTTGAAACCAGGTCTCACGAAGTTGCAGAGGGCCTCACGAGAGAGAGAGAGAGAGAGAGAGAGAGAGAGAGAGAGAGAGCGCTGAGGCTGACCATGAACCCGGATCCTCCGGTCTCCGCCTCCCAAAGTACTGGGATTACAAGCGTGTGCCACCACGCCCGGCTTATTTCTTATTTGGAAACAGGGCCTCGCTAAATTGCCGAGGCTGGCTTCGAACAAACCTGCAATCCTCCTGTCTCAGCCTCCCAAATACTGGGATTACAAGCGTGCGCCACCACGCCCAGCTATAAAAAAAAAAAAAACATTTTTTAAAGGGCTGGGGATGTCCATTCAGCCCTCTGTATTACAAACTGCTCCCTGTCCCAGGCATTCAGGCCACAAGCATTTATTAAGCACCTACCACATGCAAAGCGGAGCGGTAAACACCATGAAGAGACAGAGTTGAAAGGGCACGGCCCCGCCTCCAGAGACAGCAACGAGCAGAAACTTCCTAGTGTTCTGGGTGCCCTAGAGCGGGGCGGTTACAAATAGACTTTGGCGTCACACTGGGGGGAGCCTAAGGCCCAGCTCTGCCACCTGCCCTCCGAGTGGCTCTGAGCGCGCTGCTTCTCCCCCGGTAGCCTCAGAGTCTCCACCTGCAGGAGGAGACGTTACCAGGATCTGCCTCCTGGTGGTGACAGTTACTTGGCACCAAGAGCTTCCCCCAGATCCCCGCCTGGAGGCGCTCAGCTCGCATTCCTCACCCTGATGGGGCCTGCGCAGAGCCTCGCGGTGTGCCCGGAGGGACCTCCCTCCAGGTCCCACCGCCTCATCAATCAGAACAGACTGCCCACACGGCTGCGATGCCACCTGAGCCCCTCGCACCTGGCCCATTCACCCGCGTTTTGTCTGCAAGGACATCTGGGAATGAGGGCGGGAGTGGGGCATGGAGCTCGGGGCGGCCACTGCACCTTCTTCCTGAAGGCCAGGCACACTGGGACATCTACCCAGCAGGGCCCACTGCCACAGAGCCAACCAAGGGCTGATGCTCCCTGCACACAGTAGGCTCGTAGTAAACATCCAAGCCCCTGGCTAGTGGTGGGAAGTCGGCTGAGGCTAGGCCGTGTCCTAAGAAGAGGTAGATGGCCCGAGCTTGCTTGCCACCTGAGGCATCTGAATTTGGCCCTCTTGGCAATAGGGAGCCACTGAAGGTTTTAGACAGCAGAGGAACTTCTGCCCGCCTGCCTTTCCAGGCTCATGCCTCTCCATCCTCAAGTGAGCGCAAGCATTTTATCATTGTCCCTTTCCTCCCCATCCCCATATTAGCCAGCTGCTTCCCCACCTGGAATGCCGCTTCCTCTAATTTTTTTTTTGTGTGTGTGTGTGTGGTACTGGGGATTGAACCCAGGGGCATTCTACCTCCTAGCTCCATCCCCAGCCTTATTTTTTATTCTTTATTTGGAAACAGGGTCTCACTAAGTTGCGGAGGGCCTCACTAAGTAGCTGAGGCTGGCCGCAAACCCGGATCCTCCTGTCTCTGCCTCCCAAGTACTGGGATTACAAGCATGGGCCACCACGCCCGGCCCGGTCCCTCTAATTAGCGCACACCCTTCTTCCGGGTGGAGCTTGGACGCTGCTCTGGACCTTCCCAGTCTGCTCAAACACAGTTCTCTGCTTCATCTAAATCGCTCCTTTATTTCTTTCTTTCTTTTCTTTTTTTTTTTTTTTTTTTTGGTGGTACTGGGGATTGAACTCAGGATTGAACTGAGCTACAACCCCAGCCCTTTTTAATGTTTATTTTATTTATTCATTTTGCAGTACTGGGGATTGAAGCCAGGGGCATTCTACCTCTGAGCTCCACCCTGAGCCCTTTACTTCTTGTTCTTGTGAAACAGGCCCTCCCTAAGTTGCTGAGGCTGACCTGTCTCTGTGATCTTCCTCTCAGCCTCCCAAGTACTGGGATTACTGGTGTGCACCACCACACCTGGCTTAAATGGGTTCTTTTCACATTAGAGCACACGTGTTCCTTTTTGGGGCTGCCTCCCCCAGACCGGGGTCCTGGGGGGTCCTGGCTCCCTCTGCCCTCAGCATTGCCCACCACAGGGCAGGGCCAGGGCAGGGTCCTGCCAGTGGGTGCTGCCCTGAGTGCGCTTTCACGGTCTGAGGCTGAGATGGCACGGGAGGACTGGAGAGGAGGGGGAGGCCTGGAGGGCGGAAGGATGGGCCAGGTGCAGGGGGAGAGGAGGAGGGAGGAAGGACAAAGGGCCATTTTCCAGAAACCACATGAGCAGCTCCTCTACTACCTGTTCCCTTTTTTCCTTCCCTCTGCAGAAGGAGATAGGAGGAGAGAAAAGGAGATGGGCTCCCCTGGGCCCAGGGCCCTGCAGGGCTCCTCTGGGGTGCGGGGAGCAGAGGCAGGCCAGACAGAGAACACCACTAGGTCCCAAGGTCTCCCTGCCGGCCCCTGCCTGGGCAGAGGGGCTCGGAGCAGCACTGGGGCCCTCAACCTTGCGAGGCTCAGCACAGATAGCGGGTGGTCTGCAAGGTCACCTGGACCCCCTCGAGGGCACCTGGCCACTGGTTTGTGCAGAGCAAGGTGGTACCAGGTCAGTGGACAGCAGCCTGTCTCCAAGCCGGGAATGCCAAGCCAAAGCTGGCCCAGCAAGGGGAGGCCGGGCAGCCCTGCACCCAGCCGGCTGGATGGCAGCGGCTGAAAGGAGGGCGAAGTCGGGTGGAGGACGCCCGGTGGGACCTCGGCGGCGCGACAAATTAAAGAAAGCGACCTGCCGCGTCAGCGATCCTGCGCAGCACCGCGCTGGGGCTGAGACCAGCGGGCTTCGGCCTCGCGGAGGAGGCTCGGCCTCGCCTCGCGGAGGCCCAGCCGCTCCCTCCCGGCCAGGCGTCGTTTTCCAGGTAATTAAGACGCTTCGCGCGGGCACACAGCTGCTTCCGCGGCGGCCGCGCCTCCGGCCCGGGCAGGTGCAATTAAACCCTGGCGTTCGCGGCCATTAAGCATTAACGCAGCGCATTAGCATAAGAACGAGAAAGCGCCTAGATGGTAGGGGAGACCGCGCAGATGGCTGCGCCCCTGAGCTGGGGCTAGGGCCTGGCCTGACCCGGGGGACCAGCGCGGGTCCCAGGAATAGGTCTCCTGAGGGTGCGGGAGGAGGCCTAACGAGAGGCCGGGGGCGGCTTTCCCAAAGAAACCGCTGGGGAAACTGAGGTGCTATGCGACTGGCACAGGGTCCCCCAGCCTGCATGCGGTTTACTCAACACTACCAACAACAACCGCAGCCCAAGCTTCTGCCCGGGCCGAGCACTTAGTAGGCGTTCTCTCAATTCCCCCGGCGACCCAGGAAGCCAGTGGGGACTCTCTCCATCCCGCTTGGAGGGGGTGGGGGCACTGAGGCTGGGAGAGGGACACTCAAGGGCGCCCAGCGGCAGAAAGCCACAGTGAGGGGCTGAACTTGAGGCTGCCCTCAGAACCAGGAGGGCTAGCAGGGAGGATGGGGACGGTGGGCAGGCGGTGGGCTGGTGTCCCATCCAGCTCCTCCATTGTGGCCTGGGGCAGGGCAGGAGGGGGCATTGAGACTTTAAGCCAGAAATGGGGAACCATATTGCCCAGGGATCTTTCAGTGCCAAATCGTTGGGCTTTTCCCCCCAAACAATGGGTGGGCCTTCAAAATGAGTCTGTGGGCCGATGCGGCAGGAGGACACCTTTTTATCACCATGGTCCAATATTTATATTTATTTTTGGTACTGGGGATTGAGCCCAGGGGCATTCTACCTCCAAGCTACACCCCCCCCCAGCCTTGTTTTAGTTTTATTTTGAAACAGGGTCTCACTAGGTTGATGAGAGTCTATTTGCTGAGGCTGTCCTCGAATCTGCGATCCTCCTGTCTCAGCCTCCCAAGTCCTGGGATTACAGTCGTGCACCACCACACCTGGCTCCAACAGGCATTTTATTTTATGTACTGGGGACTGAACTCAGGGGTGTTCTACTTCCAAGCTACACCCCCAGGCCTGCATTATTTTTTTTTTTTTATTGTGAAACAGGGTCTCACTAAGGTGCTAAGGGCCTTGCCAAGTTGCTGAGGCTGTCCTCGAACCTGCGATCCTCCTGTCTCAGCCTCTTGAGTACTGGGATTACGGGCCTGTGCCACCATGCTGACTATAGTACCTGGTAATTGACAGGTGTTCAAGCCAGGGAGCCGGTGTGAGCTTGAATAAATGCCTCCCTGGACCATGGGGGTTGGGACCATTCTCTGATTTTAGCCCTTCCAGGCTTTCTTAGGCCCAGGGGCTGGCTCTGGGAGAGTAAAAGGGCTAAGAGGAAAGGCAGGTGGGGCCCGAGGCTGTGGAGGTGCAGTGCTGTGGCTCCAGGCGTCCCCTGGGGCAGTGCCTCCAGCATTCCAAAGTCAAGGTTGCTCCTGACATATGTCTAGAAGGCCGGAAGGGAGGGCCGAGGGCACGGGGAGAGGAGACACCAGCTGCCTGAGTTCCACTCCGCAATGATGGAGCTGGGGAGAACTGCCAGCCCCTGAGGAGCCCAGACAAGGTGGGTAGTTGCTCTGGGCCACAGCGCAGGAGTCAGGGTCTCCTAATGGCTTCAGCTGGGCCTGCTGAGCCTTTATCAGGGCCGGGGGCTTAGCCCCGGGCCTGGGCCCAGGACAGCCTGTCTCGTCAGAGAAGCTCTGCATGCTCGGTAGCCTCTGTGAGGGCCTGAGATGGACACGCATTCCCATGCACCAAAGCACAGTGATACAGACAACCAGGCTCCTTGATTAGTGTCAGTCTTCCTGTGCCTATACCTCCCCAATGGCAGGGATTTTGTCCACGCAGGTCATGGCTTGGTTCAGGGCCCAGCACACAGTAGGCCTGCAAACATAGATGTGAACCAGATAAGTGGCACGACAATAGTCACAGTGCCAGAGAAAAACCCGTGCCTGGCCTGTGCTCTCCTGCCTCCTCAAGGCCCCCCTGCCCTCTCGCGGCCTCCGTGGGCCTCCATGCCTCCACAGCTGAGCTGGCCCCAGGATACAGGCAGGAGAGGGCCCACCCCTCTTCCCACCCCTCAGGGCTGGCTGGTGCACTAAGGCATCTGTCCCAAGGACGTGGGCAGCTCAGTGACAGACACACCAGCTACTGAGGGAGTTGGCCACTTCCTGCCTCTAGGCCAGGAGCTGGGCTTGGGGAAGGGACAGAGACAATGCCCCAGATGCTGGACTGACACCAGGGGCCCTAGAGCAGGGATTTTCCCATCTCTCCTTGCTGTTCTTTTTATTTGTGTGTGTGGGGGGGTACTGGGGATTGAACCCAGGGGCATTCTACCTCCGAGCTACCCTGCCAGTCCTATTTTATTCCTTATTTTGAAACAGGGTCTCACTAAGTTGCAGAGGGCCTCACAATTTGCTGAGCCTGGACGCGAACCGTCGATCCTCCTGTCTCAGCCTTCCAAGTACTGGGATGACAAGCGTGCGCCACCACGCCCGTCTTCCTTGCTGTTCTTGAGTCCTGCTTGGACTCCACTGGTGACACACCCAGCCTTCTCTATGCCTTGCTCATTCCGGTCCCGATGTTGTCAGTCAGCCATGAGCTGCCTTGAAGCTCGCATGTGGCAGGAGCCTTGGGGACCTGGGAAGGCACCTCTGCGGAGCTGCATTCTGCATCCGGGTCCTGGCTAGGCCAGCATCAGGCTGTGTCCTCCAGACCTCAGCTCCTCTGCCTGGGCAGGAGTGCCAGTCTTGCTGGAAGAGGGTCAGGGATTGTCAGTCCCTTCAGCCCCCAAGGTGGCCAATCCTTCCTAGATCCCAGGCCCAGACACACTGGGGTCACAGTGCCACAGTTTGCCAAGCACCTCGATCCTCACAGGGCCCTGTAGAAGAGCACCTCGGCCAGCGGCCATGGCCACCGTGGATGAAGAGCAGGTAGGGGGGCCTGGCTCCGTGGGGGTGCACCTGCTTAGCACGCTCCAGGCCCAGCCCCAGCCCATCGCACCCTCCCCCACGTGCACAGAGGAACAGGACCTTGCCCACAGGACGTCCATGCACACGGACGCACACACAGATACTCAGTCACACACAGGGGGCCCACGCCCACAAACCACACACACACACCTCCACCTTGATCCCAATCAATCACAAATAGAGATACATGAACCACCTAACAGCCCTCTCACTTACACACACAAACCCAAACTTACATAACATACACACACACACACACACACACACACACACACACACTCAGCCACACACAGGGGGCCCACGCCCACAAACCACACACACAACTTCACTTTGATCCCAATCATAAGCAGAGATACACGAACCACCTAACAGCCCTCTCACTGACACAAACCCAAACTTACATAACACACACACACACACACACACACACACACACACACACGCCCAAACTAAACAACCCAACAGAGAAAAATTCAGACACATGTGAATCCAGAAACCATGCAAGAACCATCAACCCCCACCAACATGCCCCCTCAAAACTGAAACACGCACACTGGGAAGCCCCCAAGCCCATCAACAGACACACACCTACCTTGTCACTCAGCTAAGTCCCCCGGGCGGGCCCAGCCCTGATAAATAAACCATGTTCAGAGCATCAATCTCAGCCCCAGCCCGGCTGCCTTCTAGAGACAGGTAAAGCGAAGCGGGTCTTAAATATTTGATAAATGAATAAACCTGTTAAGAGGATATAATTTACAGGGACACTGGCTGCAGGCTGACATGCCTCCCTCATCTTCTCATTTCTGAGAGCACGTGGCGATGGTGGCAGGTGGTGGCCAGGCAGGGCACAGCATGTCTAGTGCCACACCCGACGCCCCAGTGCCAGGGAAAGGAGCGTTCTATGATTTTCTATCCACTAAATCCAGCTGCGGCTTGAAACGCAGAGCCCTGCCTTCTCTTATCTCTCCACCGCCCCCTCCCCCTGCAGCCTTGGCTGCCTTTTAAATGCCAGTTCATCCCGACAACTGTGATTTTCCAAGGTTTGCTTCACACGGGGCTTGGATGGGAAAGCGGAAGGAGCGAGAGGCCCAGCAGCAGGGATGGGTGGAGGCCAGGGTGGAGCTAGGCCTGGGGGGTGCGGCTGGGCAGAGGGAGGCTGTGCCTGGTGCCAGGCCTGCATGCCTGCAGGGAGAAGCTGAGGGCCAGGGCAGTAGAAATGACTCCTAGGAAGTCTAAACAGAAGGTGAGTCACAGGCTCAGCAAGGGGCCTCTGTGTGCGAGTGTGGCGGGGCAGAGGGCAGAGGAGGCCCCAGGAGGCCCCATGAGGCCGAGGTCTGAGACCTCCCTGAAACCTTGCATACCCGGGCCAGGTTAAAGCCCTGTGCCAGAGCCCAGATCTCGGCTGGGGACTGAGTCTTCCAGATCCCTACACTAACCAAATGGCCCCCTGGGCCCCCAGTAAGCAGCACCCTAGGCCCAAGGTGCTTATTCGAGGTTAGTGGCCATGGGGAAGGGCTCCCTGGGAGTCTGCAGGTAGGGAGAGGATGAGCAAAGTTAGGAGATGACCACCCAGTCCACACATCACGCCTGGAAATCTCTGACTCTTCTAAAGCTCCCCCAAGAACATGACTCCGATTCTCTCAAGTCTCCCACAGACCAACAGGACAAAGGAGCGCGTTCTACTGCACTAAGGGAGAAAAGCGGGATTATCAGATGGCACGCACAGGAGAGGAGGGGCGCCTCGACAAACAAAAGCCAGCAGACAGTGAGCCCCAGGCTGGGAGACGACTGTGGCCACCTCTGGAGACTGAGTACAGGGGAATTTTTTTTCTTTTTTAACTTGTCATATTTTCCAAAAGTTCTATAATAAGCCTGCCCTCCTTTTATAGTGAGAAAAAAAGCTATTAAAACCACCAAGTGCTTTATAAAACCAAATACATAGCACAACTCCATATTTTGTATTTATTATACTTATTATAAATTGTTTATCATATGTCGGCAGAAAATATGTTCACAGTGGTTGCATCCTGGTGGGATTACAGGGAATTTTTATGTTCTTCTAGTTCTTTTTTTTTTTTTAAGAGATAGGATCTCACTGTCTGCGGCACAGGTTGGCCCAGAACTCCTGGGCTCAAGTGATCCTCCTGCCTCAGCCTCCAAAGTAGCTGGGACTACAGGCCTGGGCTACAGCACCCAGCCCTGTTCTTCTATTTTTGAGCTTCTTTACAATCAACATATTGATAATCTGATGATCTCCTTTAAAACAAAATGCTTAGCGCTGAGACGTTCTTTTTGATACCAAGCCTGAGTCCTTCCACCTGCAACTGAAACCCACACTCATCCTTTTCATGAGCCTGAGCCCTGGGCGAGGCCAGAGAAAGGCAAGAGGACAGCTGCTCAACAGACACAGCCCTCCTGCCAACACTCAAAGGCCTGCATTAAATTTAGCAGCCTGCCCCGTACAGGTGGGAGGGGAGGGCGGTCAGCTGAGCTGGTGTCTCTTGAGGGGCTAGGGGAAAGGCGGCGGCCTTGGGGCTGAGCATTTGGGGACGAGGCATGAGAAGGCCTGCGGGGAGCGGGCAGTGCCGGCAGGAGGTGGAAGAGGCTGCCCCCGGGGCAGGCGGGGTTGCTCAGGCTCCAGGCAGGAATGTGCCTCCCTGCCAGACAGCCCGCGGCTGCCAAGTAGGGGAGCCCGTGCTCCTGGGCTGGAGGCCTGCCGGGGCTGCGGGTGCAGGCCCCTCCTCTGGGCCTAGGGCTGGGAGTTGGCCCCGACTGGCCCGGGGGCGGTCCCAGGCGAGGGCGGAGGTGGAGGCTGCAGCTGAGGGCCTGCCTGCGTGGCCCCCACTTTCAACGGGGTGGGGTGGAGTGGCCAGCCTCCCCTCATCCTGGCCTCCAGAGGCTGCCTCCGGAGGCTGCCTCCCGAGGCCAACTCGCGCAGGGCCCCTCTTAACCTCCCCAAACAGCCAGGGAGCAGGGGAGGCGCGGGGAGCCGGCCCGCCGCAGCGCCCGGCCTGGAAGCCGCCGCCCACCGCCGAGCGTTCCCGGAAAGAGGCCGGGCTCCGCCAGGGGGCGTGGCCGTCTCGGCCCCGCCCCCGCGCGCGGAGCATGCCGGGCCGGGCGCTGCCATGGCGACGCGGGCGGCCCGCCTCCCCCGCCCTCCCTCCCGCGGCCGCGGCGCCCCAGGCTCCGGGCCCCTCCCGGCGTCGCGGGCCCCCCGGCCGGGGCTCGCCCCCAAATGCCGGGGCCGCCGGCAGGAAGCGCGGGCGATCGTCCCCCGCCGCCCTCCCGAGGTCGCGAGGAGAGGAAACGGCCCGGCGGCGGTCGCGGGGTGGCCTGCGAGGCGGGCTGACAGCTCCTGCCTGCGCCTTCCCCAGAGAGCGACTCCCCCAAAAGATGGCCCTCTCCCCACCCCGCTCTTCCCGGCTCTGTTCCCCCGGTCTAGTGCGCCTCCGCCAGCGAAGGTGGCAGCTCGGCTCCCCAGGCATCTTGTCTGTCTTGTAGGGGAGCCTACTTCCTCTAGGCATGGCTGCTTCCCAGGTCGAAGCCCCCCAAATGCCCCCCAACTCCGAGTCGTCTGCCCTCCCAGGTCACCCAGCAAAGCTGGAGTCCCTCTGGGGGCGCTTCGTGCCCTCTTACTCTGCGTCCTCCCAGCCGTAACAGCAGGGAGCAAGGCCGGGATGCGAGCCCACCCTGACTGTCTGTGAGTGGCTCTGCCCCTCAGGTGCGCAAACAAGCCCAGATCTGTTCGGGAGTGAAGTGGTAGAGCCCTGGGCTCCCCACGCTGACTCCAGAGCCCGTCTGCGTGTAGTGGCGCTCCCTGGGCGCCCAGCCCGGGCTGGTCCAGCCGCCTATCTCTGGCCAGAGCTGTGGCCTGGTCTCCTGTCCCCTCCTCCCCCTCCTGCCTACCACAGGCCTGGCTTCCCTTCTGAGCTGCCAATCTGCAGCCACACAAAGCCCTGTTTGTTTGCTTTCTCCGCTGCTCCCCCTGGATCCGATGTCTTTCTTGCTACCTGCCGGCTGGGCTTCCTCTCCAAGCAGCCTGCCCAGCCAGCTGACAGGAAGGAGGGGCGGCCATTGCAGCGGGCCCTGCCATCATTCCCTGAACCCACCTCCCCCGTGCAAGGGACTCTGAGCTTGGGTGGCTGGGGGACGACAGTGGCTTTGGAGCCCCTTCAAGGTGTCTCAGAATGTAGGGTGCCAGCTGGGTGGAGTGGGAGAGGTGTCTGGGGCAGGGGGAGGGGAGTGCAGAGGCCCACCCAGCCGCCCCTCTCCTTTTGTGAGCAAGGCTGGTTTTGTTTGTCAATCAGGAAGGCTGCCCTTGCCTTCCTAGCAAGCCACAGGCTGCCAGGAGATAAGAGGGCCTCACTGGAGGAGACAAGGAGAGGCCCAGGTCTCATGGTTCCCACTCACCCCTCACCCTTTGTGGGGACTCCCAGGTATCGCAGGCACTGAGATGATGGCTTACAGAGGGCCCTGGGGGGCCTTGCTTGGGGGGTGCCCTTTCAGTGCCCACCCTGGGCAGGCACCCTGGAGCATGCAGAGGCGGGCACCCACTGCAGTGTCTCAGGCAGCCCTACACAGTCTGAGCAGAAACAGGGCTTTCACAAGCAAAGAAAAATAAACACCCGCATTCCACACCACCTTCTCTACCTGCAGAGTGGAGGCTGCCCTCTCTCCCAGTTCAAATAAAGAAACCCAACACTGATACGGCAGGAGATAAGGCGATGCGGCCAGGCTCTCTCTGCCCAGGGCTGTTATTGCACCCGCCAAGCTGGGTGGCCCAGGGCAGGTCCTCACCTCCCTGGGGCCTCCCCTTCCATGCTGAGTTTAACCCTTACAGCCACTCCAGGATGGAGGCATGATTATGTCCACTTGAGGGATGAGGAAACAGGAGGCTCCAGGAGGCAAAGCCACAGAAACAAAAACTGCCCTGTCACAATTCCAGTTTATGGCTGCCTCTAAGCCTTGAAAACTTCCCACCAGGTCACAGTCTTATTTCACGGTGACTGTCTCCCTAATAGACGAGTGCCTGGCATAAGAAGAGGTAGCTGGGCCCCGTGGCGCACACCTACAATCCCAGTACTTGGGAGGCTGAGACAGGAGGATCACAGGTCCAAGGCCAGCCTCAGCAACTTAGCAAGACCATCAGTAACCTAGCAAGACCCTGTTTCAAAATACAAAGGGCTGTGGGTGTAGCTCAGATGTGGAATGCTCCTGGGTTCAATCCCTGGTACCCAAAAGAAGGAGATAAAGAAGAGGAGGAGGAGGAGGAGGTGGAGGAGGAGGAGGAGGTGGAGGAGGAGGAGGTGGAGGAGAAGGAGGAGGAAGAAGCGGCAGCAGGAGCAGCAGGCAGGGCAGGCTCTGGAGCCCCACAGACGTGACCTGCAATCCCAGCTCTGCCGCTTGGTGGCTCTGTGACCTCAGGCAGGTCGCTTAACCTCTCTGAGCTTCAGTTCCCTTGATACTCTGTATAGAGCAGTTAGTAAGGTTTAGGGGGACCACACAATGCCTGGCACAACAGCGGGCACTCAGTAAGAGGCGGCTTTTCTCCGTGGTCCCTTTTGGCATCTGAAGAAATATTCACTTGTTAGAGGACCTGCCCCAAGGCTCTCGACCTGTGCTTTTATCAGCTGGTCCTGGTCACGCATCTCCCTGTCACCATCTCTGGCAGAGGCCTCGGGCTGCCAAGCTAAGCCCTCCAGGCTCCGGTCCTGCCTGGGAGACCAAGGCCTCTAGGTTTCATTTGCCAGGGCACCCCTCCTCCTCAGGACAGGGTCACCCCAAGGGAACAACCCAGCTCGGTCCACATCCTGCTGGACTCAGGAAGAGAGTCGCTCAGCGAAGTCGGATCTGGCAAAACGTCTGTTTTTAGTGCTATTTCGGGCCACGGTGGGGATTTTCTGTTCTTGTCTCAAAGGTATCATAAACCAGATCCCTTCCCACCTCCCCCACCCCTATCTGTGTTTGAAATGAAAATATTGTTCTTCCTCTTCTCTCTCTTTCCTGCTTCTCTTTCCCACCTATCGGAGGGATGCAAATTAAAGAAAGGGCAGAGGCCAGGCGCCAGGGAAGGGCAGCACCTGGCCCGGGGTCCCCTGTGCTCCTACCCACCCACCAGAGCACAGCATGCTGGTTCCCTCAAACCAGATGGAGGGACCGTGCTTCCCGCCTTTCACTTCTCCCCACCTCGGGAAGCTGCTTCCGGTGTCTGTGCACACCCCCAGGTGCCTGGCAGCATGCCCTGCCCGTGACACACCCTTCCCCTGCCTCAGAGCCTCCGCCAGGCTGGGCCTGGGCTGGAAAGCCGTTTTTCCCTTCTTAGCTCCTAACATGGTTACAATTAACCAAGCACCCCTGTTCACTGTGGATCACCTTAGCTTGCAACACAGTTACAATTAACCATGCTACCCTGAGGTCTATGCCATCGTTTCTGCGCTGTCGCTCACCTGTGGGATTGGGACTGGACACTTCTTTTTTTTTTTTTTTTTTTTTTGCGGTACCAGGGATTGAACCCAGGAGCGTTCTACCTCCGCGCTACACCCCCGGCCCTATTTTTTATACTTTATTTTGAAACTGGGTCTCACGAGGTTGCGGAGGGCCTCACTAAGGGGAGGGAGAGGGAGAGAAAGAGAGAGAGAGAGAGAGAGCGAGCTGAGGCTGGCCGCGAACCCGGATCCTCCGGTCTCCGCCTCCCAAAGTGGGACTGGACACTTCTAAGGGGACCACTGCTGCTCCAGGCAGGGCTGCCGCTACTGCTTTTTTTTTCTTTTGGGCGGTACCCAAGATTGAACCCAGGGGCATTCTACCTCCTGGCTACACCCCCAGCCCTTTTACTCTTTATTTTGAAACAGGGTCTCACTAAGTTGCTGAGGGTCTCACTAAGTAGCTGAGGCTGGCCGTGAACCCTCTGGTCTCAGCCTCCCAAGTACTGGGATTACAAAGGTGCGCCACCACGCCTGGCTCTTTTTTTTTTTGGTACTGGGGATTGAACCCAGGGGCCTTCTGAGCTATAGCCCAGCCCTATTTTATTTTGAAACAGGGTCTCGCTAAGTAGCTGAGGCTGGCTGCAAACCTGCAATCCTCCTGTCCAGCTTCCCAAGTACTGTGATGACAGGCATGCACCCCCAAGCCCGGCTTCTTGATCCTGGCCCCGGGGAGCCGATGGGTCGATGATTGGCCGTGGGGGCCGGTCCTGTGCCTGGTAGGATGTTCAGCTACATCCCTGGCTGATGCCCGGCGAGATGCCAGCAGCACTTCCCCAGCTGTGACGAGCGAAAACACCTTCAAACAAGGCTCAGGTCTCCCCCCAGGGACAAAACCACCCCCGATTGAGGACCACTGCTGCACAGCCTCGCACAGCGGCCCGGAATGAGTGAACATGAGACCCCGCCCCTTCTAACGGAAAGGTGATTTTTATTTTACCGCTTGCTTAGGATAGTCACATACAGATTTCATTTTCCCTGTCAGACCAGAAGCTTCCAGAAGACAGGCCCATGTGACCTCAGCTGTGTATTGATGCTGATAGCTCTTATTTGCTGAAGGAATAATTACCCAAGAGTCAGGGGGCACCAGGCTGAGAGCCAATTGGGCTTCCCCACTCCCCCACCCTATCCCGACTGCTGGGTGACTCTGCTCTGGCAGCGAAGCTTCTCTGGGCCTCGGTGTCTCCATAGCCATTGTAATGATTCTTTGTCCTGTTGGGCTAGTGGAGAGCTCACAACTTCATATGACTAAGGAGCTTCCAAAAGAAATCTTTCTGGTGTTTTTGTTTGTGCAGTACTGGGGATTGAACCCAGGGGCATTCTACCTCTGAGCTATACCCCCAGCCCTATTTTTTTATTCTTTATTTTGAAACAGGGTCTCACTGAGTTGCAGAGGGCCTCACTAAGTAGCTGAGGCTGGCCGCGAACCCACAATCCTCCTGTCTCAGCCTCCCAAGTACTGGGATTACAAGTGTGCGCCACCACACCCGGCTTTTCAGGTGGTATTTATTGAACATATTCTGGGAATTATTATTATTATTAATAGTGACACTTAAGGCTGGACATGATGATGCACCTCTATAATCCCAGTACTTAGGCTGAGACAGGAGGATCTCAAGTTCGAGGCCAGCCTTGGCAATTTAGGCCCTCAGCAACTTAGCAAGACCCTGTTTCAAGATGAACAATAAAGTAGAGCTGGGTGTAGCTCAGAGGCAGAATGCCCCTGGGTTCAATCCCCAGTACCACACAACAAAGTGACATTTATTAAGCACTTTATGTATCCACAGGAAGCACTATGCCTAAGTGCTTTAGGGCCCCATCTCATTTTATCCTCTTAAAAACAAAACTATGAGCCAGGTGTGGCAGTACATGCTTGTAATCCCAGCTACTCAGAAAACTGAGGCAGGAGGATGGAAAGTTTGAGGCCAAGCTGGGTATGGTGGCGCGCACCTGTAATCCCAGTACTTGGGAGGCTGAGACAGGAAGATCGCAGGTTCAAGATCAGCCTCAGCAACTTAGTGAGAATTCCAGCAACCTAGTGAAACTCTGTTTCAAAAAATAAAAAGGGTTAGGGTGTAGCTTGGAGGTAGAATGCTTATGGCTTCAATTCCCAGTACCACACACACACAAAAAGTTTGAGGCCAGTCTGGGCAATTTAGCAAGACCTTATCTCAAAATAAAAAAATAAAAAGGCTGGGCTGGGCACAGTGGTGCATGCCTGTAATCCCAGCACTTGGAAGGCTGAGACAGGAGGATCACAGGTTTGAGGCCAGCCTCAGCAACCTAGTGAGACCCTGTTTCAAATAAATAAATAAATAAATAAATAAATAAATAAATAAGGATGGGGGGCAGAGTGGAGCTCTGAGGTAGAATGCCTCTGGTTTAATCTACAGTACCACCACCAAAAAAAAAAATCTTAAAAATAAAAAGGGCGCCAGGCATGGTGGTGCATGCCCTGTAATTCCAGTACTTGGGAGACTGAGACAGAAGGATCACAGGTTTGAGGCCAGTCTGTGGTGGCTTAGCAAGATCCTGTTTCAGATAATGGATGAAATGGGGCCGGTGGTGTAGCTCAGAGTAGAATGCCCCTGGGTTCATCTCCAGTACCATGAAAATAAATGAGAAGGGCTGGGGGAGGTAGCCATGATGGTACACAGTTGTAATCTGAGAACTTGAGAGGCTGAGACAGGAAGATTGCAGGCCAACCTCAGCAACTTAGTGAGGCCCTCCGCAACTTAGTGAGACCCTGTTTCAAAACAAAAGAATAAAACAGGGCTAGGGCTATAGCTCAGAGGTAGAATGCCCCTGGGTTCCATCCCCAGTACCACACATATACACACAAAAAAAGTACAGCTCAGTGGTAGAATGTCCCTGGGTTCAATCTTCAGTACCACAAAGAAGAAAAAACCAAGAAAAGAAAAGACAACCATGTCATAGGCCCCTTTGTGTGTGTGTGTGTGGTACTGGGGATTGAACCCAGGGCCATTCTACCTCCGAGCTACACCTCCAGCCCTGTTTTATATTTTGTTTTGAAACAGGGTCTCACTAAGTTGCGGAGGGCCTCACAAGTAGCCGAGGCTGACTGTGAACCTGCGATCCTGTCTCAGCCTCCCAAGTACTGGGATCACAAGCGTGCGCCACCGCACCCGGCATAGGTCCTTATTTTTGCCACTTGGTAAATGAGGAATCAAAGGCTCAGAGCATTTGAGGGCCGGCCTGCCTAAAGACACACAGAGATGGTCTGATGGCCTCTGGTCCTGACAATGCCTCAATCCGAAAACACCTGCAGCTTCGACATCAGATACTGGAATTCCTTTTTGAAGGCTGAAGTCACCTGTCACCAGGCAGGGCTAGATTTTTCTGGGTGAAGGCAGCCTCCTGGGGCTCTACATCAACAGGCCTCCTGCTGAACCCAGAGCCAGCTCCAGGGCATCCTCAAGGCGCCAGCCAAGGCTGGGAGGCAGCGAGGGAGGAGGTTAGGGATCGGGATGCCAAGGGGCTGGGGGACTGCCATTCCTTTCTGGGTGCCACGCCTGGCAGGGAAGCTCTGGCCAGGACCAATCTCCCCAGATCGGAGTGTGAATAAAGACAATGAGCCCAGCGTGGTGGTGCACGCTTGTAATCCCAGTACTTGGGAGGCTGAGACCGGAGGATCCGAGTTCATGGCCAGCCTCAGCTACTTAGGCCCTCCGCAACTTAGTGAGACCCTGTTTCAAAATAAAGAATAAAAAATAGGCTGGGGGTGTAGCCTGGGGGTAGAATGCCCCTGGATTCAATCCCCAGTACTGCAAAAAAAAAAAAAAAGAATAAAGACAACGAGGAGGATGAGCTGTTCTCCAGAACTTTCTCTGCAGCAGGCGCTGTACTCCCCCTATATCAACTCAGGTCTGTTAACTCTCCCAGTGACCCTAGGAGAAAGGTGTGATCATTCCCCCCAATTGACAGATGTCAAAGACTGAGCAAAGGGGAGCAGTACCTGGCCCGAGCTAGGGTAGCTGGCTGGCTCTGAAAGCAGGCGGTGCAAGTCCAAGCGCTGTGCATGGCGGCTAGGCTGGCGGATACTGGGTGCTCCGCGTGTGATTTCGGGATGAAGCTTGAATGAATGAATGAATGAATGAATGAATGAGCTTGTGCTTAGGCTGCCACCGAAGTACCCAGTCGCCAGATGCTTCCTTGGGCTCCAGTCCCACTATTGGAGCAAAGTCCCTTTGGAAACAAACTCTGGCCAGAAAACCAGTGGTTCTCACCTGCCCCGTGTGTGAAAAGATCTGTTCCATCTGCTGGCCTCTACCTGGCTAGACAAGAAGCAAGTACCAAAGCCCCCGTTCTGGCCACTGTGGCTACAGGTGAGGGTCAGAGGTGACCTGGCGCGACGGGAAACCCTGGAGCATCGCGATGCCTTCCACGGGCAAAAGTCCTTTTTCAGTAAGAATAGCAGCCTAGCCAGATGCACTCCTGTAATGCCAGCACTTGGAAGGCTGAGACAGGAGGATTGCAGGTTTGAGGGCAGCCTCAGCAATTTAGTGAGACTCTGTTTCAAAATAAAAAAATAAAAAGGGATGGGGAGCCAGGCATGGTGGCGCATACCTGTAATCCCAGTACTTGGGAGGCTGAGACAGGAGGATTGCAGTTTGGGGCCAGCCTCAGCAACCTAGTGAGACTCTCAATAACTAAGCAAGACCCTGTTTCAAAATAAAAAATAAGAGCCGGGCATGGTGGCGCATGCTTGTAATCTCAGTACTTGGGAGGCTGAGACAGAAGGATCACAGGTTCAAAGCCAGCCTTGGCAACGTATCGAGGCTCTCAGCAACCTAGTGAGACCCTGTTTCCAAATAAGAAATAAAATCAGGCTGAGGGTGTAGCTCGGAAGTAGAATGCCTCTGGGTTCAATCCCCAGTACAAATAAAATAAAAAGGTCTCAGGGTGTAGCTCAGAGGTAGAATGCTCCTGGGTTCAGAGCCGGGGGTGCAGCTCAGTGGTAGAACACTTGTCCTGCATGTGCAGGGCCCTGGGTTTCATCCCCAGCACTGCAAAATAAAAGTAACAACAGCTCAACAACAGCCAAGCTGAGGACTGTGCACCAGCAACCAGAAAGGCTTGTTATGATGTCTATTCTAAGAGGAGGGGAATAGAGCCCCAGAGAGAGGAGCTGGTACCAGCACCAGAACCCGGACTGACCTGACCCAAAGCCTGTGTTTCCAGCCCCACGCTACAGGGCCTCGCTCTCCAGATCACAAGACACACCAACTCCGCAGCCCGTTGCTAATGCCTGCAACAGTTCACGTCCCCATTTTTGACAGAAGAGGAGACTGACACTCAGAGAGGGAAAGAAGCTTGCTCACAGCCGCAGCTGGAACTCTAAACCTTTTGCAATTCCAAATCCAGCGCTCTTTGTCCCACCCCCACTCTATCCTGTCCTGCAGATGGGCACAGCCTCCGGGACAGCAAGGACAGCGAGGGAAACGAGCGCCTTTGCAAGTCCCCCCCTGAGTCCCCAGCAGGGGCCCTGGGCAAGCCCAATGCCCGCTCCATGGGCCCTCTCCACTGGGCCCCCAGGAAGTGGGTAACTTGGGCTTGCGAACAAGCAGTCTGAAAGCCCCCGGCACTGAGGCCAGAGGGCAGCGGGGAGGTGCCCTGGCCGGCCCCGGCGCCCCGTTCTCCCCCAGGATGTTCCCCTGCACCTCCGCGGCACCCCGGCTGCCTCCACACCACTCCGTGCAGAGACTAGATGTGCGCTGTCGGCCCAGTGCCTCGGCTTCAAGGGCCTCGAAGACCCAGCCACAGTTTGCTCTGGCCTGGGACCTAGTGTGAGCCCAGAATGGCTGTTGAATGAATGAATGAATGAATGAATGAATGGATGGATGGATGGATGCCCGATAGCACCAGAATCCTGGCACACCATTTTCTCTCCTCATCCTAAGCATACCAATTCTTGACAAAAACATTTCTCCCTTTCTCTGTCTCCCCCACCATCTCCATCTCTCTCCCCTTTCAGGGGCCACCCGGCTCCTCCTCTCTCTACCCTGTCTCTCTGCCCCCAAGTTTTTCTCTTCTACCCCATCACTCTCCCCTGTGCCCCCCCTAAACACACACCCTATTCAAAGGGGCTGAAGAACCAGTAGGACAAACTCTGTCCCTTGCCAGCCAAGCCCCAGCCTGCACCTCCAGCCCCGTGTCACATTCCAGTCCCCCCTCCCCAGTGACCCACCAGGAACAGGGCACAGCTCTGCCTCAATCCCTCGAGAAACAGGACGAGCCAGTTTCTCCTGGCCCCCTCGGGGAGCGGCCCCGGGGAGGGAGCTGGGCCAGCCCTGTGCACCCCCTCCCTCACCTGCTCCTCTGCAGTGTGACCCAGGAGCCACACAGACCCATGCCCCTGGGCCCCGGGAAAGGTGGGGAAAGGCCGGGCTAGCCCGTCTACCTCGCCTGGCCCTTTGGCCAGGGAGCGCTTCGGAGCATCCTGGGTTCCCAGTGATGCCCTTGGCACGGGGCGGGTGAGGAAGGAGACAAGCTCGCAGGCCTGGATGCTGCGGCTGCCTGGTGAGGACAACACGCTGACAGAGCTGCGGCGGGTATAGACACAGGGAGGTGACTCATGCTGCCTTGGAGGTCAGAGGAGGAGGAGGCAGGACGTCTGCGTGGGTCTTAGAGGGCAGGAAGACGAAGGGCATCCCAGGTGGAAGGGACCGCAGAGGCACAGAGGCGGGCGTGCATGTGGCTGCCCCCTCCCCCGCACACAGGAGAGTGGGGACAGACTGGCCGGAGCAGGCAGAGGGTGCCGGGAAGGGCTCTGGGCAGAGTAGGAAGGCCGGGGACTGGGCCTCTATTCAGGAGGCAGCAGGAGCCCCTGGAATTATCCCTGGGGTTCCAAAAGAGCACCCCAACAGCACCTAGGAGGGGCAGGATAGAGGCGGGGAGGCCAGTGTGGAGGCCTCAGGGACAGCTGGCCTCTCCTGCCACTGTTCTTTAAGAGCAGTGTCCTCCCGTTGGCCACGGCACACCAGACCTCCAGCTCTGATGAACTTGGTGCGCACCCACGGCCACGAGGCCCCCCTTCTTCCTGCTTCCCGTGCCCGGGGCCCTTGCCCACAGCCCCCTCTTCCTGGAAGCCCAGCTGCACAAAGCCTCTACTCTGACCGCCGCCTCCGCTATAACCTGGGTCTGAATCACCTCTCACTGGGCTGTGACCTCCAGGGGCAGATGCAGGGATGTTTTCTGCTTGGCCCCTGACATTTAGCACAGGGTGTGTGTGTATGTGTGTGTGTGTGTGTGTGTGTTACTAGGGGTTGAACCCGGGGGTGCGCTACCACTGAACTACACTCCCAGCCCTTATTTATTTATTTATTTATTTATTTATTTATTTATTTATTTTTGCAGTACTGGGGATTGAACTCAGGGGCATTCTACCTCCAGGCTACACCCCCAGCCCTATTTTTATTCTTTATTTTGAAACAGGGTCTCACTAAGTTGCGGAGGCCTCACTAAATAGCTGAGGCTGGCCACGAACCCGGATCCTCCTGTCTCAGCCTCCCAAGTACTGGAATTAAAAGTGTGCGCCACCACGCCTGGCTTCCCCAACCCTTTTTTATCCTTTATTTTGAAAGAGGATCTCACTAAGTTGCTGAGAGTCTCACTAAATTGCTAAGGCTGGCCTCAAACCTATAATCCTCTTGTCTCAGCCTCCCAAGTGCTGGAATTACAGGCATGTGCCACTCCACCCAGCTTTGCTTTTTATTCTTTGAAACAGGGTCTTGCTAAGTTTTGGCATGCTGGCCCCAAACCTGTGATCCTCCTGCCTCAGCCTCCCACGTACTAGGATTACAGGCATGCGCTGCCAAACCTGGCTGGCACAGGGCTTTGTGTTTTGTTTCTTCCTCCTCCTCCTCCTCCTCCTCCTCCTCCTCCTCCTCCTCCTCTTCCAGTACTTGGGGATTGAACTCAGGAGTGCTCTACCCCTGAGCTACCCCCAGCCCCTTTTTTATTTTATTTTCAGACAGGGAGACAAGGTCTTGCTAAGTTGCTCAAGCAAATATTGAGTTTATGATCCTGTCTCAGCCTCCCAAGTACTGGGATTACAGGCCTGCACCACCACACCCAGCTGGCACCGGAGTTTGAAAACAGTAGGCCCTTGAACAGTGCCTGTTCCCTGGGGAGCGGCATCCAGTTGCATGTCCCACGGAGACCCTGCTCTGCATACACAGGTGCCACTGGGTGCACCTCCTCCTCTCTGGAGAACCACAAAAAGGCACAGCCACACCACAATGCAGGCAGCTGGTATAAACCGAGAGAGACAAACATGGCCACCAGGGACACAGAATAATAATAAAAACAGCAGCAGAGAGAGCAATACAAGCTGGGCTCGGCGGCACATGCCGCTAATCCCAGTGATTGGGAGGCTGAGACAGGAGGATCGCAAGTTCAAGGTCAGCCTGGGCAACTTAGTGAGACCCTGTTTCAAAAGTAAATAAAATGCCGGGCGTGGTGGCCCACGCTTGTAATCCCAGTATTTTGGGAGGCGGAGACCGGAGGATCCGGGTTCGCAGCCAGTCTCAGCGCTCTCTCTCCCTGTCTCTCTCTCTCTCTCTCTCTCTCTCTCTCCTTAGTGAGGCCCTCCGCAACTTTGTGAGACCCGGTTTCAAAAATAAAGTATAAAAAATAGAGCCGGGGGCGTAGTGCAGAGGTAGAACGCCCCTGCATTCAATCCCTGGTACCACACACAAAAAAAGTAAATAAATAAGCCAGGTATGGGGGCGCACACCTGTAATCCCAGTACTTGGGAAGCCGAAACAGGAGGATCGCAGGTTTGAGGACAGTCTCAGCAAGTAGTGAGACTCTCATCAACCCTGTTTCAAAAATAAAAATTAAAAAATAGGGCTGGGGGTATAGCTCAGAGGTAGAATGCCCCTGGGTTCAATCCCCAGTGCCATAGATGATAGATAGATAGATAGATAGATAGATAGATAGATGATAGAGAGGGTTGAGGGTGTAACTCAGAGAAAGAGAGAGAGAGCACGCACAAACACAGCGGCAGCATTTATTGGGAGAGGTACTATAAACTTCTATGGATTAACTGTCTTCACTGTAGTCCGTGAGATCAGGACTGAGATCCTCCCCATCATACAAATGGGAACACTGAGGCCCAGACAGGTAAATAACTCCTTCACTACATGGGTGAGCTGGGAGTCAACCCAGAGTCTCGCCCTGAACACACCTGACCCCACAACTGCTCCCTGCCATTGCCAGAGGAGAAAGGAAGATGCAAAATAAGAGCCCATTGGTGAGTTGTCAATGGGGGGGGCAACTATGTATCTCTACATCTGATACATGCCTCAGTTAACTGAGCAACAGAAAGGCCAAGGGATACATTGAATCTGTTGACTGCCCTGTGTGCTAAGGGGGTCTTTCACTCCATAGACTTCTGGGTCATTTGCATTTTGCACAAAGACAACATAGCCCTGTGTTACTTAAGCAAGGGGGGAAAAAAGAGCAATCGCTAGGGTCTCTGTGACTGTTTGTTGAATGAATATATGACAGATCCATTTCCTAGGCCTGGTTTTCCAAACCCCAGGTATGACCCATCAGTGGATTGTGAAATCGCTGACTTAGTGGGTTGCAACCAGTAATTTTAGTAATCAAATAGACTAGAGTGGAAGGCATCAGAGACCAGCACACATAACAGAGGAGTTATGCACTCAATTTGTGTTTCCGTTATCTACTGTGGGTGGGGATGGCACCATGACCTGAAATGCACCTGGCCCAAGAGGTCACTGGAGCTGAAGGGGGTGGTGCACATCTGTAATCCCAGTACTTGGGAGGCTGAGACAGGAGGATCGCAGGTTAGAGACCAGCCTCAGCTACTTAGAGAGACCCAGTTTCCAAATAAATAAAAAGGGCTGGCAGTATAGCTCAGAGATAGACTGTCCCTAGGTTCAATCCCCAATACCCCCCCCCAAAAAAAAGGTCAGAGCAGGAGTCTCAAAGCCACTGGTCTAGGCTTGGGGGCCTACAAAGGAGCAAGACAGGAAGCCTGGATGCAAAGGCCTCTCTGCGCAGCAGGTGAGCTCTCTGCAGAAACCCGAGGGATGCTCCACTGCAGGGGAAGGTCACATTTTGCCTGGCTCACAGTTGGCATGGGGGCCTGGATCAGCCTCGAGTACATTCTCCTCCTCTCCGAGGCTCTGACTTGAGAACTTTGCCAGACTTCTGGGTGAGGCTACCCTGAGACCAGAAGGGCTGTGTCCACTTCTCCTTGTTCCTGGGCCCCAAATACCCTCTGGCCTGTCAAGGGGGGAGGGGTGGGAAACTAGAAGATTCCTCTGCAGTTTCCAGAGTCCCAGGCCCCCGTCTCAGGGAAGCCTGGGACAGGCAGCTGTGTTTGTGTCTGGAGGGGCCTCCACTCGTCTGCAGGGAGCGCTGCCCCCCACCCGGGGTGGGCCTGACCCCCGAGCAGAGCGAGGTGTGGGTGGAGGATAGGAGGGGGGAGGGCAGGAAGAAAAGCAGAGCCCCCAGCCCGGGGCTCCCATCGCGCGGGCGCCTCACCCCCGACACCCCTCCCAGGGTAGCAGACAACTAAAAAAAGATAAAATAAAAAGAAGTAATTCCCCTGCTCTGACGTCAGCTCGAGGTCTGAACAAGCCGGGCAGAGGCATGAAACTGGATTGCAAACAGATGTAATGCCCTTGAATTCTCAACACACCACCGGTCTGGAAAAAAAATAAAAAATAAAAGGGAGGGGGCGCGCTCTGGGTGGGGACGGCGCCGGCCCGCGTGGGTCCCCACATCGCGGCCGCTGCGGACCCGAGTGCGGCGTGCGGGGAAGCGCGGCCCGGGCCGCCATGCAGGCGCGGCCTCCCCTCCCCCAGCCTCGATAGCGCATTGTTACACCGGGTTTCATCCATTCAGAGCCGGAGCCGGGCCGCTCGGCGGGACCCAGGGCTCCCCGAGGAGGGCCCGCCGCCCGGGCGTGGGCTCCAGGAGCACCGAGAGCCCCAAGGAGGGAACCCGCTGGCGGGGAAAGCGGGCGCCCCAGGAAGCTGGGGCCGCAGCGACTCGGGCCTGGCTGCTGTTTCGCTTCCCCTCCGCCCCTCCTCGCGAGCCCCGGTGCGACCCGAGCTGCAAATGTCACCCCCGAGTCCCGCCGTCCCCTCGCCCCGCGCGCTCGGCCCCGCGTCCCCCGCCTCCCCGGGCGCGGGGCTCAGCCTCCGGGGGCCCCGGGCTCGCGGGTCCGGTACTCCCGCCGTGACGTCACCCCGAGGGCCCCCCGCGCCCGCGATCCGGCCGCCCCCGAGCTCCCCGGCCGCGGGGCCGCTTCCTGCCCAGGCGGGGCCTGCGCCCAGGCCCGGGGGGACACCGCGCGCCCCGGCCCGGCTCCCACGCGCGGGACGAGCACCGGGGCCGCTCCCCGCCCCCACCCGGCGGCGCACAAAGCTGCCCGCCCGCCCGCCCGTCCGCCCGCGCCTCCGTCCCCGCGTCCCACCGCGCTCGGCACGCTCCGCGCGGCGCACGGGCCCGGCCACACTCGCCCCACCACGCCGGCCACACTCGCCCCGCGGCCACACTCGCCCCGCGCGCCCCCACCCCGCGCGCCCCGACGGCCACCGGCGACCGCGCGCACCCCGCACACAAAGCGACGCCCCCGCGCCGCGCCCGCCCGGCTCCCGGCTCCCGCAGCTCACCTCGGCGCGCTCACTCGGGGGCCCTGCGGCTGGCGCGGCGACTCGGAGGCCCGCAGGCCCGGGCGGCCATGGGGGTCAGGGCGCGGCGGCCCCGGCCCGCGGCCCGGCAGGACGGAGGTGGCTCCCGCGCCGCGGGCAGGGCGGCTGCTGCGCTCGGGTCGAGCCCCGCCGCGGGCGGGGGCGGCGCCGGGGCGCGGGGGCGGCGGCGGAGCGGGCCCTGGCCGCGCACCCGGCCGGGCCTGCCTGGAGTCCGCGGGCGCCGCGGGGAAATGCGATCCCCTCCGCACAGGAAGAGCGGGCGACGCGCGGGGGAGCAGGAGAGCAAGAGCGCGAGGAGAAAAGTTCCCGGGCGGCCCGGCTGCCTCGCTCGCGGACCCGGCCGCCAGGTGGGCCGTGCGCGCCCCGACAGCACCCCCTGGCGGCCCGCGCGCCCCACTGCGCGCCCCCCGCCCGCCCGAGCGCGGGCTGGGGGGAGGGGGTGTGCGCTGGGCTCCCCCCCCCCGGCCGCCCTGTGGGGCCTGGGGAGCCCCGGGACCGACGGGGGTCAGGGTAGGGCTGAGGAGTCGGTACCTGCTGCCCCAGGCTTTGGGGAGACCTCCCGTCCCACCCCGCTCTAGGGCTGGGGGGCAGGACCCCATCTACGGCCCCATCATGGCCTGCTGCACTCGTCCCTTGCCAGGGTCAGGGTCAAGGCATCAGAGCGCCCAGGTGGACAGGGACAAGGGAGTCCCCCTCTCAGACCTCAGTTTGCTCATCTGGAAACTAAGCCATTGTGCTGGGTGCTGCGTCCGTCCTTGTGCTCATTGTCCCGTGCGATCCTTGGCGACCTCTCTGCCAGTAGGGACATCGCATCTTGTGCGTGAAGAATCTGAGGTGCAGAACGGGGAAGTCACCTGTCCAAGGCACCCACTGCCCCTGCCGCCAGGCTCAGCCACCGTCTCCCAGGGAGAACAGAAAGAGCAGGACAGAGGCTGAAGCACAACTCCGACGGTTTAAGTACAGACTCTGGGGGAGACAGACCTGGCTTCTAAATCTTTGTGCCCAGTTGGGTGGTTGTGGGCAAAGCACTTGCCTTGCTGGGCCTCAGTTTCCTCCTCTGTAGAATGGGGATGATACTTTTACCTAGCTAGGCGCCATGGCACCCTCCTGTGATACCAGTACTTGGCTTCGACAGGAGGATCGGGTTGGAGGCCAGCCTCAACAATTGAGCCAGACCCTGTTTCAAAATAAAAATAAGCTGGACGTGGTGGCGCACGCTTGTAATCCCTGTACCCGGGAGGCTGAGACAGGAGGATCGCAGGTTCACAGCCAGCCTCAGGTACTTAGTAGATCCTCCGCAACTTAGTGAGACCCTGATTCAAAAATAAAGAATAGCTGGGCGTGGTGGCGCACGCTTATAATCCCAGTACTTTGGGAGGCGGAGACCGGAGGATCTGGGTTCGCGGCCAGCCTCAGCGCTCTCTCTCTCCCTGTCTCTCTCTCTCTCTCCCTGTCTCTCTCTCTCTCTACTTAGTGAGGCCCTCCGCAACTTTGTGAGACCCGGTTTCAAAATAAAGTATAAAAAAAATAGGACCGGGGGCGTAGCGCAGAGGTAGAACGCCCCTGCGTTCAATCCCCGGTACCGCAAAATAAATAAATAAATAAAAATAAAAATAAAAAAAATAAAGAATAAAAAAATAGGACTGGGGGTGTAGCTTGGAGGTAGAATGCCCCTGGGTCCAATACCCAGTACCACAAAAAAAAAAGAAAGAAAAAAAGAAAAAAGAAAGAAAGAAGAAAGAAAGAAAGAAAGAAAGAAAGAAAGAAAGAAAGAAAGAAAAGTAGGGCTGGGGGTGTAGCTCGGAGGTAGAATGCTCCTAGGTTCCATCCCAAGTACTGCAAAAATAAAAATAATGATAACAAATAAAAGTAAAAAGGACTGGGAGTGGGGAGGGTAGCTGGGAGGTAGGATGCCCCTGGATTGAATCCCCAGTACTACCACGAAAACAAAAGTTAAAGAGCTTTACTCCCCCCCCCCCAGGTTGAGAGGACTCAGCAAGGTAACACTGTAAATCATTTAGCCCAGCCCCTTGGCATGTAGATACTGTTTCAGTTTTAGGTGAAATGCTACAAAGGCAAATGGCAACAGTCCCTTTCATCCGAATGCAGCCCCCCATCCCCCCCAGGCTGCTCCCTGCCCACCCTGCTTCACCTTAACCTGCTCCTGGTGAGAACCCCAGGCCGACCCTCTGTGGGAGGAGTCTTGATCTTTGGGTTTTTTTTTTCTTTCTTTGGAGGCAGTCTTGCTCTGTTGCTCAGGCTGACCTGGAACTCTGGGCACAAGTGATCCTCCTGCCTCAGCCTCCTGAGTAGCTGGGACTAAGTTTTCCATTCCTTTTCTTCTCATATACCTTGCTCTCCTTTGCCTGTCTGGCTCCCGTCCTTGCTTTCCATTTGTTTTTTAATTTTAAATTTTTTTTTTTTTTTTTTTTTTTTTTTTTGCGGTAGTGGAGATTGAACTCAGGGGCATTCTACCTCTGGGCTACACCCCCAGCCCTATTTTTTATTCTTTATTTTGAAACAGGGTCTCACTAAGTTGCGGAGGCCTCACTAAGTAGCTGAGGCTGGCTGGGAACCTGGATCCTCCTGTCTCAGCCTTCCTAGTATGGGATTACAAGTGTGCGCCACCACGCCTGACTTATTTTTTGTGCTACCCGGGCTGAACCCAGGGGCATTCTACCTTTGAGCTACTACACCCCAGTCCTATTTTATTTTTTGTTTTGAAACAGGGTCTTGCTAAGTTACCACTCACTGGCCTTAAATGTGTGAACTTCCTACCTCAGCCTCCCAAGTACTGGGATTACAGGTGTGCAACACCGTGCCCAGCTATCTGTCTTTCTGTCTTTCCTTTCGATGCTGGGGATAAAACCTGGGCTCTCACACGTGCTAAGCAAACACTCTACCACTTATTTGTGTGTGTTTAATTTGTCAGCATCAAACGTATGAGACTGAGGACATCATGCCCTCTACTCAGGGCTGGTGTTCAAAGAGGATCACAAAGCAGGGCGTGGTGGCACACGCTTGTCATCCCAGTACTTGGGAGGCTGAGACAGGAGGATCCAGGTTCGCGGCTAGCCTCAGCTACTTAGTCAGGCCCTCCGCAACTTAGTGAGACTCTGTTTCCAAATAAAGAATAAAAAAATAGGGCTGGGGGTGTAGCTCAGAGGTAGAATGCCCTTGGGTTCCATCACTAATACCGCAAAAAAAAAAAAAAAAAGAGGATCACAGCCGGGCATGGTAGCATATGCCTGTAATCCCAGTACTTGGGAGGCTGAGACAGGAGGATCGCAGGTTCGAGGACAGCCTCAGCAAGTAGTGAGACTCTCAGCAACCTAGCGAGACCCTGTTTCAAAATAAAAAATAAAATAGGGCTGCCCTTTGGATGCCCCAGCTCAGGCCCTGTTCAAGGAAGTGGGCACATTGAAGGGTTTAGCTTTCCTGGGTAGCAACAAAGGAATCGGAGAAGGTGGCATCTGAGCCAGGCCTCCAACAGTGGCAGGAAAGGGAGCCCTGGGTTGAAGAGTGTCCAGGAGCCCGGCTTGGTGGTGCACACCTGTAATCCCAGTACTTGGGAGGCTGAGACAGGAGGATCGAAGGTTCAAGAGCAATCCCAGCAATTTAGCAAGACTCTCTGTAACCTAGTGAGTCCCTGTTTCAAAACAGAAAATAAAAAGGGCTGTGGGTATAGCTCGAAGATAGAATACCTCTAGGATCAATCCCCAGTATAAAAAAAAAAAAAAAAAGACACAGAAGTAAATGGAGAAGGAGATTTCGTGTGGTCAAAATGTTAACAACTAGCCAGGTGTGGTGCACACCTGTAATCCCAGTACTTGGGAGACTGAGACAGGAGGATCCCAGGTTTGAGGCCAGTACGTAGTAACTTAGTGTGACCCTCTTTCAAAATAAAATAAAATAAAATAAAATAAAAGGCTGGGGGTGTAGCTCAGTGGTAGATCACCCCTGGGTTCACACGCACAAAAAAAAAACTCTTCCCTGTTTGGGTACTTACTGAGTGCCAGGAGCCTTCCATGTATACGGATTTTCTAGGGATGCTGAACAACTTACAAATTTAGTGGCTTCAAACAACACAAATTAGAGTTGTGTTTTTCTTTCTCCCTCCCTCCCTCCCTCCCTCCCTGCCCCTCTCTCTTTCTTTCTTTCTTTCTTTCTTTCTTTCTTTCTTTCTTTCTTTCTTTCTTTCTTTCGTACCCAGGGGCATTATATCTCTGAGCTATATCCCCACCCCTATTTATTTATTTATTTATTTATTGTAGTACTGGGGATGGAACCCAGGGGCATTCTACCTCTGAGCTTCACCCCCAGCCCTATTTTTAATTCTTTATTTTGAAACAGCATCTCACTAGGTTGCAGAGGGCCTCACTAAGTAGCTGAGGCTGGCCTTGAACCTGCCGATCCTCCTGTCTCGGCCTCCCTAGTACTGGGATTACAAGCGTGTGCCACCATACCAGGCTCCCCTATTTCTGTATGTTTACAGAGCACCCATTGTGGGTTGGACTCTAGGTTACAATGTGACAGTTACCTGTGCCAAGTGCCAGGGTGCAGCAGAGGAGGGCATCTGGGAGCTGAGCTCTTTTTTTTTTTTTCGGTACCGGGGATTGAACCCAGGGGCATTCTACCTCCGAGCTCCACCCCCAGCCCTATTTTTTATTCTTTATTTTGAAACAGGGTCTCACTAAGTTGCGGAGGGCCTCACTAAGTAGCTGAGGCTGGCCGCGAACCTGCGATCCTCCTGTCTCAGCCTCCCAAGTACTGGGATTACAAGCGTGTGCCGCCACACCCGGCACTAACTGAGCTCTTAAGAGTGATTTTCCCCGCCTGCTTCAGCCTTGGCAGGAGTGCCCTGTCACACTGAGCAGAGCTGCAGGGACCCAGCCAGCTGAGACTGCTCCGAGTGCTGCTGGCTGAGGAGGGGCGGGCTTCTTGGAAGAGAACCAGGGACTTATCAAGGATCACTGTCAGGAAGCTGGCCCCAGGAGACTCCTGCCTCTGCAGCTGAGATCCTGCTTGTCATCCTCAGTGGGGTGCAGGTAAGCGGAAGAGTGGGGTGGGCTCGCCGCGCAACAGGGAAACCCAATAAAGACAGCCTTGGAGCCAGGCGTGGTGGGTGGCGCATGCCTGTAGTCCTAGAACGTGGGAGGCTGAGGCAGGAGGACCACAG
This sequence comes from Glis glis, assembly GCA_004027185.1. Lineage (NCBI taxonomy): Eukaryota > Metazoa > Chordata > Mammalia > Rodentia > Gliridae > Glis > Glis glis. The sequence continues at coordinate 2,678 of PVJS01000207.1, read as the reverse complement.
GTTCGAGGTCAGCCTCAGAGACTTAGTGAGACCTTGTTTGAAGATGAAAAATAAAAATGGGGCTGGGAGTCAGGCATGGTGGCGCACGCTTGTGATCGCAGTACTTGGGAGGCTGAGACAGGAGGATTGCAGGTTCGTGGCCAGCCTCAGCTACTTAGTGAGACCCTCTGCAACTTAGTAAGACCCTGTTTCAAAAATAAAGAATAAAAAATAGGGCTGGGGGTGGAGCTCGGAGGTAGAATGTCCCTGGTTTCAATCCCTAGTACCAAAAAAATAAAAATGGGGCTGGGGTAGTGGTAGAGCCCCACTGGGTTCAATCCCCAGTACCCCCTCCCCCACACACACAGGCAAGGTAGCGTCAGTACAAGGGTCTCAACCTTGCAGCTCAGAGCTGGAATCCAGGCTGGGGACAGAACCTAGAGCCTCCTGCATGCCAGGCAAGTGCTCTACCTCTGAGCCCAGCACCCCAGCACCCCCCCCCCGAATTTGTTTAGATTAGAAAGCAGAGCAAAGCTTGTGCAAATTTTGGAATTGAAATACTGAAATACCTTCAAGGGCCGGGCATGGTGGCACACCTTGTAATCCCAGTACTTGGGAGGCTGAGACAGGAGGATCTCAGGTTTGCGGCCAGCCTCAGCTACTTAGTGAGGCCTTCTGCGACTTAGTGAGACCCGGTTTCAAAATAAAGAATAAAAAATAGGGCTGGGGCTGTAGCCTGGAGGTAGAATGCCCCTGCGTTCAATCCCCGGTACTGCAAAAAAAAAAAAAAAAAAAAAAAACCTTCAAGGAATCTAAGTTCTTGGGGACCCTACCACGACCTATTGTTCTAGACATTAAGTCACCTGGCTAATTTCCCCCGGGCCTCCCAGGGCCTGAACTTCCTTTGTTTTCTCATAGGTCAAAAGGAGGTAAAGCTTCCTGCCTGAGAGGGAGAGATCCGGCTGGACGGGCAGGGACCTCTCAGGATTGATCACCTGCCAGGTGTTTCTCCGGGCCAGCGACCTCATCAGTCGACCTCCCTAGTACAGTAGTTCCTCATTCACATGAAGACTCTGAAACTAGGGGAGGTGAGTGGCCTTGCCCAAGACCACATGCTTGAGCCAGGCACGGGGGCACATGCCTATGATCCCAGCAGCTGGGGAGGCTGAGGCAGGAGGATCACAGGTTCGAGGCCAGCCTCCGCATCTTAGTGAGACTCTGCCTCAAAATAAAAAATAAAAAGGGCTGGGGGTGTAGCTCAGTGGTAGAGCGCTCCTGGGTTTCATCACCAGTACCAAAAACAATAACAAAAATTATAACAAAGAGCTATACACACTTGTACCTAGAGCAGATTCTCCCAGCCTCGGCTGGTACGCGTGCTGCAGGCCCCTTCCCCTCGGACAGAAGCTCCCAGCTGGAGCTTTATAGAGCTGGATGTGGGGGATGCAGCAGGACTCCCATGAACAAGTGTGTGGCTAGCATTTATTTGGCACCCACTATGTGATTTGGGGTTTTTTTTTTGGGGGGGGGGACTAGGGACTGAACCCAGGGTTGTTCTACCTCCAAAATATACCCCAGCCCTTTTCATTTTTTATTTTGAAACAGGGTCTTGCTAAGTTGCTGAGGGCCTTGCTAAGTTGCTGAGGCTGGCTTTGAACCTTCAATCCTCCTGTCTCAGCCTCCCCAGTACTGGGATTACAGGTGTGTGCCACCACACCAAGCTGAGAGACCCTTTTGCTGGGGGTGTAGCTCAGAGGTAGAATGCTCCTGGGTTCAGTCCCCAGTATCCCCACCCCCAAAATAAAACCCTGTATTTATTCTCTTACAGTTCTGGTCAGGAGTTCAAGTCAAGACATGAGCAGGGCTGGCCACGCTTGCTCACCTCAGCCCCCGGCCTCTCGTTCCCATCAGCACAGCCCCACCTCTGCAGCATCAAAACTCCCTCTGTCCCTGCTTAAGAGGGCCCTTAGGACTGCATTTAGGGCCCGCCTGGGTACACCAGGACACCTTAATCCAATTACACCCTCAAAGTCCCTTTTTTTTTTTGGTACTGGGGATTGAACCCAGAGGCATTCTACCTCTGAGCTATACCCCCAGCCTGATTTTTTATTTATTTGGAAACAGGGTCTCTCTAGGTTCCTGAGAGCCTCACTAAGTTGCCGAGGCTGGCTTCCAACCTGCGATCCTCCTGTCTCAGCCTCCCAAGTACTGGGATGACAGGCGTGCGCCCCCACGCCCGGCTTCTTGTTTCATCTTCAGTCATGCGTCTTCATATACCCATTCTATAGCTGCAGAGGCTGAGGCTGATGAACAATGAGCATCGGCCACAGCCCCGGCCCTGTGCCCTGTGCCTGACAGGTTCATGCTTAGGGGGTGCTGGGGGGCCCTCTACGGGGGGAACTGTCGGCAGTCTGCACTGGAGAAACAAGAGGGTCACATGGAACACCGAGGCCTGGCCTGGCACCCAGGGAGGAGGCCGAACTTGGGCACCTAACCTGCAGGTGACCCCAAAGTGGCAGGGCGGCAAGCTGCTGGGACGGGGAGACTTGAGGCCTCTCAGCCTAGAACCACAGGGTGCAGGCTCTGTCCACCAGGCACAGGGTGGGCAGAGGCGGCTGGTCCTGGGCTGTGCGGTGGGCATAGGATGGGGGAGGGGAGGAAGGGCATGGGAGACAGGAGGAGGGGGAGGGGTGGCAGGG